>JAQNCA010000007.1:14760545-14770869 GCA_029783725.1 Acanthurus tractus | reverse complement strand
AGAGAGAGAGAGAGAGAGAGAGAGGATGTGTGAAGTTTCTCTTCCTCTGCTCCCCATGTAAACATGAAACCAGTAGTCGCTAACTAGAAAGTTATGAGATGTGCATGCTGAGAGGGACAATAAATTAGGGCTTTAAAACCCTGACACACTTTTCCAAACCACAGCTATACTGAGCGGCTAGATAACAAAGAGATGAAGGGCAGTGTAAGGGGGATGCTGAGGACTGTGACAGTGTCCACTAAACATCCTCTCTGCCTTCCTGTGCCGCCTTCACTTGAACACAGCAAATCCTACTTGGTGAAGGTGATTCACTGCCATCTGAATGAGTGGAACTGTGGTTATTGGGGTTTGCCTTGATGACAACACAGAGAGTGCGAGGGTGTGAAGATACACATGTATTTCCTAAGAGAGCCGGTGGAATGAGACAAGCACGAGATGAGATTAAAAGCAGGAATTTGTTTTCAATTAGTCATGGCTTGTGTTCAATGTGAAAAATATGCCAGAGAATCCCCAGGGGTTTCAAAGAGCTCTTATTAAAAAGGGAAACAAAGGTGGTTGATTAGATGTTTTTTTTCAACCTTAGAGAATAGCTCTGTGTCTTTGGAGAGAGAGATACACACTGTAGGGGAAGAATTTTTCCTCACAAAAGGCAGAAAAATCACTGAACAAGATCAGATCAACACAGCATATAAAACACAAGCGAAAAGGTGAACACTGCAGAGGTCAGCCGGTGAAACCGGTGATGTGACAGGCAAAGGAACAGCCTTACAGGAGAACGGATCAGTGGGTTTGGAGATATCCTATGTTAAATCTGGGAGAGATCCCAGGTTTAAGAGGCAGAGCGCAGGGCGTCTGGGTTCACCTGCAGGCCCCGCTGTGAGCTCCTCCACAGGCTGAGTAAAGGGTCAGTGCAACTCAGAAACACAACTCTCAGCACTGAGTCTTCATCTGTTGATTCACTGGAACACTTTGATCCTCTCCCATGAGTAAGAAGATACTCTGTGCAGTATGCACAATTAGACACCTAATTCATCTCTCAAAGCTGTTCCTTACTGCTTAATTTCAATATTTGAAATCATGTGTCAAACACATGCATCTGCGGTCAGTCTCCTGAGCGTTTACCTGGATGAGAAATTCCCTATTCACTGATGAGTCAGGGTTTAAGGGCCTGACGCGCTTTGATGTGAGAGCTCGTTCTTTGTTTTTGCCTTTTGAAGTCATGGAATCATCATGAACAATGATTACACAGCGCTCCTCCCAAAGCAAGGGCAACGCGGCTTCAGGAATTCTGTTTATGAAAGAAAGGTTTACAAGTATTCCACTGGAAAGTTTATGTTCAAGATGTGCCTTTGCAAACTGATGCCATTTTTTTAGCCAGTGGCAACTGTTGTGGTTTTATAAGCTTTCGAATTTACTGGGATACTGAACAAAGCTCAGGTGAGGCTTTGGTTCTTAGAAGTAGTTAAGGTGGTTAAATTAACTAGAGCAATGCGGCGGTATAGTTCTCTTTAAAGAATACAGACTTGGTTCGTAATAATAAACATCATTTCAGGGACTTAAATGCGAACATGAACTCCCCACAATTAAGTCTGAGCTGCAAACATATGGCTGCAATCTTCCTGTGAAATACCTCATCTGACTCTTTTATAATAGGGTGAGTCTATTGTTTCACAACTCTGAAGTACTGCAGGCAATTATTTCTTTAATGAAGTCTAGTCCTCATGTGACAGGAAGACTTTCCTCAGTCACTAAGACTCGGAAAAGATCTTCTAGTTACACGCTGGATCTAAACATATGTCCTTGGACTTAATGAGCTTTTTCATCCAAGTTCAAAATTTTGGCACTTGCCTCGAGTTGCCTTTCTTTTACATTTCAACTTTTTAACAGTGAGCCATTCTAGTTTGCGAATGTACTAATAATGTCCTCACTTTAAGACCTTTGTCACATGTCATAAGCATCTGTCTCTTTCCCTCTCACTCTCTCTCCTCCTCTCTTCCTACCTTCCTCCATCCTTCCCTCTCTCCTCATGCCATTCAGAGAAACGTAAAAATGTTAAGAAGCCATGCTGTAGGCGCCTCTTCCATGCATGTGTAGTTATTACAAATGGCCTGCCTCTATATGCTATTGTCTGTGTAAAGCAGGTTTTTTAATGTGGTTGTTGTAGCATATAATGTGTCCAGCAAACAGCTGTTCTGCATTGGACAAAAATGTTGCCTCCTTATGTTTTTTATTGGTTGTGATGCTGCAGGTATTTCACCTCTCTGCTGTATCTATTGTTGCTTGGTAACATACTCTGTTTCAAATTGCTAAGATGGCTATTTTTTTAAGTTTCAGGCTAATTATTCCTTTACAGACTTGTTTGAAATGTTTGATTTACATCTTTTGAATGTTGCAGTTGAAGTGATGTTCTTTTGTGGATTTAACTGTTTTTGTCATCCCCGGTTTTACGTCATCCTGAGCAGAGCTGGCTACCTTCCTCCTTGCTTGTCTTTTAGGTTTATCTATGATGGAGATCTTTTTTCTGAGATTTTTTATAAAAATTCCTTTTGTATCGACTCTGTGTCCTCCTTAGTCACTGTTCATTTATACTGGTATTTGTTTTTTTTATTGTTAAGTCAATATCCTTGGCTAAATTTTAAGGAGCTAATTTTGGGGTTTAATCTCTTTCTGTCTTTGAACAGAAACAACTCAGCCAGAAACACATTACCAGCCACTCTGAACTGCCAACAAATCTTCCGAAAGCATTTTTTCATTAGTGTCTACTTATTTATTTCTTTCTTTAATGGACAAAAAAAAAAAAAAAAATCACATAAAAACTGTTCACAGTGAGCTTTGTGGATCTTTTAGAATAGCAGGGACATTGTTTCTGGAAAGAGAGCCTGATATTAATTTATGAAACCAACCCTCTATGAAAAAAAGTGCTCCAGTTTCCTCCTGGACTGTGGTCTGACATTCATCTGCTGATTTTTGAGAGTCCACAGGCTGCTGTGCAAGCTCCGTGATTTGCTTGTATGATAATTGCAACTTCTGTGTTTGTACTCTGACAGTTAGTTCCCTTAAATTGTCTTTATTCTAATCACATCAGACCCTACAAGCAACTGGATTTTATCATCAGCTTGCGCACAAAATGCCAGAGGATCTCGGCCAAAAAGGCATCAATAGAAAACCTTCAGGATAGAATTTACAAGCATGTGGATTTTAAATCGCTCGACTGACAGTTGAATGTTTATCCAGGCCAAACTAAATCAAATGATGTGACAGTGGGAGAATGAGAATGAGCCATCTGTGACAAACTAAAATGCCTTAATGGCATTCACTTGAATGCAAAGTAACATCTGTGTGTATTAAATCCTTTGTGAAACAAACATAATGAAGCCTATTGGTCTCTAACAGACAGTACGGACCATCACTCTGTATGTGCTATTTACAGAATATATAAATAGTTACCTTAATTAATTATTCAACATTCAAATTTAACTTTTTGCTTCCTGCACACGAAAACCGATAAAGGTTCAAAGGGATCGAGATATGATGGGATTCTGTGCACTATGCTTTCTTTTTTAGCTACTGAAACTGCATTGAAGCGTGAGCAGGAAGAGACCAGGACCGGGTCAGAGAGGGGACAGACGGCAGGATGATCAGGCTGGAGTTGAGGAAGCTCTGCTCCTGTCCCGGTGGTCCCCAGGTCTGATCCACTGAAGCCGGACAATCTTTACAAGGCTGCAGCCAGAGATGTCCCGCTAGCTTTATGACAGCCGAGAGTACATGAGAACCATGTAAGCGGCAATGTGATCCCTTCTACAGGCCAATAGACTCCTGTCCTCATGCTGTCTTACGGCGCTCAGAGACGCCCTCTCCCAGCAAGAACAAACACACACACAGACAGACTCACACAGGCTGATTCTGCACCACCCAGCTGACTGTCAGACATGGCAAAAGACATAATTATACCTTCTTTTTTTTTTTTCAAATGTCGCGTGCTGTGTGTTTGGATTAAAAAGAATTGTCCTTTTCAAGCTCTGTCATGACTTTGTCCTCGGCTGTAAATCTTCTGCCCCAATAAATGTCTCATCTTTAAAGACATGTTTTTTTTGTGGTGCTTCACAACTTTACACGAGACAGTCCACTTCATGAGCAGGACAAACATCAGCAAAAACTTAAAACTGTTACGCTAGTGTACGTTCATTTGTTTATTTTCCTGAGAAGTTTGGCTTTAATTAGTTATTTTTAATGTGAAAAAGAGGGGTGTAAAAGGGATGATTGACAGCTAACTCTAACCAGCGACTGAGTCAGAATGTTCTGTTTAGATTCTTGCTACAAATAACTTTACCAGCCCATGATGGCAACGCTGGATGAAGGATATTTTGGCTTAATCCGTACAATTGGAGTCCAGCATATTTACTGTTATTGGTCAGCACTCTCTGAGAAAATGGACAACATCAGCCTTCGCGCAGTCACTCAGGAATGCAGAATTAACGGCATCCAGCACCCACCCTGTTCACCTGACTTAGCACCCACAGACTAGTAGCGCTTTCCTTAGATGTGGTCGCAAGAATCCTTCCTTAATGCAGGAATGCCGGAAAAAAAAGCTATTTTTCATTAAACTGATTTGTTCTACCTTTGGCCATACAGTCATCAGCCACTCCTATTGTGCATGAGTCGAGCAGAGCAGCAAATGCAAAACTATCTGACTTAAGACACTTCATTTAAATGATAACCAGCAATTTCCTAATTTTTTTTGTTTTATTTTTCTTTTCTGCATTTTTTGGCACAGTTTCTGTTTCCACATTAAGTGCAGTGATTTCTGTGGGCATGGGCATTTTCTTAAAAAAAACTTACTTCAGTATTTAGATTAAAAAGCAAGTCATTGTTGTGACGAGCAAAATTATTTAAAATCAGCAAACCATATCACAAGCAGTGTTGTTTTGCCACAGATGAAGGTCTCAGTCTGACTCACCAGATGAGATAAAACCCTCCATCTTCTCCTTGAAGGGCTGGAGATGTTCCTCTGAGGAGTTGTCACACACCTTCTGCACGTTCTTCTCACAAACTAAAGAAAATGAAACAGAGGGGGATGATTCATTATATTCATATAACACAAAGAAATACATCTTAGTAAAGGCTCATACAAGGATAGAAAACAAAAAGAGAAAATACAAAGGTAAGGCTGTAATTAGATGAATGATCATGTGAAACGACATCCCCACTCCCCATTTGATGCAAAAGTTGAGAAGAGAAATTTTCATGTAAAATTGTATCTACCTTGAATTCTGGATGTTATTAGTCTTTTTCCCCTCTAAGCGATGTTGTTATTAGTTAAATTCATGATAGAAAGTACGTCTGAGCAAACCCTCAAAATAATTAAAAAAAAAACTTTAAAATTGTATTAAATTGGTTTTGAGATACAGCTAATGGAATTTGATTCAGAATTTTTTCGTAGAACTAGTAAATTTTTGTCCATATATTTTTCACTGATAAAAATATAAAAATGACAACGATATGATTTTATAGTCGACCAACATTCCTTTACCTTTCGAGAATATGATTTGTATCTCTGTGCCGCTGCAACGCTGTATCTTGTATGCAGTGACACTTTTTTATCTTAATCAAAAAAAGTTGCAGCTTTTGTGATCTGGACATTGGAAATATTTCTATGAACTGTTCAGCCCTCGTGGAGAGTATCCCTTTACAAATCAGTAACACTTGAAAGTTGTTTTACATGTTGTTGCTGTTTCTGATGTCTTAACATTGCACATGTGAGCGCAGCAGATGTGTTTTGCTGTTATGTGGATGAGTTTTCCACACGGCGCCAATTGACCCAACTCGCACGAGCCCAGAAGAAACAGCCGTGACTGAGCGTGTTCCAGCCGAACCTTCCCCATTTCCTCTCAACTGTAAGCCTGGGTCACTATACGCACACAGGCGCCTGGCGAAAGAACTTTGGCACATTCCTCCAACCTGTAAGTCATTAATGGCTGCAATAAATACCTTCACTTGCTTATGACTGCATAGCTAAGTAGTTCTGCAACACAACAAGAGCATTAACAGGTCTGGTCGCTGTCTCACTTCACTGCGTCGCTACTTTTAGATCAGAGTTTGGCTCTCATGTGTTTACACATGCAGCTGCTGCACCTGCAGCTCCGTAAACTCAGTCTATTACATCTTTTATTTATTGGCTGTCTTAATAAATCAGACAGGAAACACAACGTCTGAGCATTAAATTGAGGAGTAACTACATTCAGCCTTGAAGTCTGGATTCCAGGACTCTTTTTTTTTTTTATTTTAATTTGTCAATGGTGAGAGCCAGCAGTTATCCGATAAAATAAAGCAGAAATCAGCAACCATACAAAGACGACAACCAAAATATCCTGTTTGGACAAACCTCATTTCCTTACCAGAAATCCCCCAACTCAAAAGGACCCATTAAAACAGTGTTCAAAACAGTGATTTTACAATTTAGAGGCGGCTCTCTTCCAAATGTGGTCTAGACAGCAAAGGCCACAAGGAGGAAACCCACAAAAACGCAGCAGCTGTAAAGAATAAAAACTTAAAGCTTGAGTTTGAGACATTGTCTTGGAGTGATAATACATTTTTGGAGGAGTGCATTCAAAAAAAAAATCATCTGCAAGTACATGAATTTAGTAAATAGCCAGCAGGTTAGACAGAAAACCTTAGAACCTTAGCTGGAATTTTTATGGTGATAAAAGCCAAAATGTGGATAAACTGAACATGGTTTTCTTTTGTTCTTTTTAATCCAACAGTCCCACAGACTTTCTTTGGAAAAAACAAAGAGAGCAGAATCAGCAATGGAGACACTTGTTAAGATGTTCAAAATATTGTATCTTAAAGTCTTAAAAGAAGAAAGGGAAAAGAAATACAAAGCAAAGCACACAATAAAATAGAGATTTTTTTTCTCTTTGAAGAGTTTCCACTCTGAAGTGCTGCATAATTGTGCAGAAAATTAAATGTTAGGAAACAGAAATCGTGCCCTTTGTTTATATGGGCTAACTAGTTTTGTTCAACATACTTTTTATTTGTTTTGACTAAATGTATAAAATTCCTTACCTAAAAATATCTTAAGCTGAAATATGTAAAAGCAAAATTAGGAAAAATCATAGCTAAAAACAGTTTAAAAATCTAAAAGATATCATACATGTATATTATAACTAACAATTATCATAGAAATATACAAAGGTAAATATAAAATAATTAGTCAAACTAGACTAACTGATGACCTGTCTGTAATTTTTTGTGTGAAGTAATTTGCTGTAATAAAAAATAAATGAAAAAGCCTGTGGTACTTTTGTCCTAATTCTCTTAACAAAGCTAAACAGCATTCATGTTTTTTCTCTAACAAGACCTGAATTATGCAGATCTAAATTCACATTTTGAATTCAAATTCCAAGTCAATTATACGGCATAAAAACTTATGACTATTCTGATTTAGAGATATTAAAATTATGGGTTAAAAGAATGTTAACTGGTGCAATAAAACATGCCATAAGCAAATTAAAGATTACCTCAGGAAATGTAGTGTCTGATAAAAAAAAAAAAAAAATACAAAATGTTAAAAAAAAGTGCAAGTTTTAAAAAAAATACATTCTATGTAACCTCTGTTTTTTAACTGTCACTATTGCTTCTATGTTCATGACCAGTGAGAAAACATTAAGCTGAATTTACTCCAACAACTTCACTACAGCGTCGACCCTCGGTTGCTGGTGACACATTGGTCCCATCGTGCTCTGTCCAGTCATATATCCACCGAGCAGAGGACTGGTGCCTCACAGACAGACAGGATCATGATGATAGCAAAAGCAACTACAACTTAGGCCTTTCCACTGTTTCCAACAAAGGAAAATTGTGATAAAACACGATTAAAACCAGTGGACTGTTGAAATTTGTGTGGCTTCATGTCAATTATGAAACCAGCTTCCTGTGGAAATTAACAGATAGACAGAAGTGTTTAATAACTAAAGGCTGAGGAAATCAGAGCTATTCCTGAGCCAAATCGAGTTTCAAATCAGCCAAAGCCACAGGTAAAGCACACAACACCTTGGAAACAAACACTGAAATAAAGCTGATATCCTGAAGGCTTTACACTCGAATCTCTATATCCAGAGGACTCATCCCCCATTCTGTGATATCCAAATATCCAAAGATAGCCATCTTGCTTTTGCATATCACAACCTGCTAACAAGCTGTGGTGGAGTACACAAGAAGAAACACAAACAACAAAGCCCGACTCCTGCCCCAGGATTTACCCTGTGTGGTTTACGAAAGGGTGACTTTGATGTCAAATATGCACTTATGATTTTACCACAGTAAAGCGAGAGCCCCCACTGCAGCTACCGGGAAGTCACAGTACACCGAGACAATGCTCATCTGTGTGCGTGTCTGGATTAGAGAAAATGCCTTAACCGTGGATGGGAAGCCTGTGGAGCACCACAAGATGAGAGAACTGGCTGTTTGATGAATGATTCTGTCTCAGAAATGTGGCCGTAACGCGCTGCTACCTCCTGTCTGTGTAGCTCTGGATCATTATTAAACAGTGTGAAAGCACAGTCTCAGACTAGAGGATACATGTGATAATACATGGAGTCAATAGGATTTTTTTTGAATAATTTCGCTAAAAAATATCAGTTTCCAGCTGAACTACAATACGGTAGAGCAATAATTCATTTCATTTTTATTTTTTTCAGTGTAGAATCACATGTTGAACCTCTTCAACCCTGTTGTAAAAAACACATTTTTGGAGGCATTTCAGAAAATGTTTTACTCTTTTACCTTTCATCAGAGGTGAAACCAGTAAAGTGCTTTGGCCCTAGCATATTTTAGTTGTTTAAACTTGGAAAAGTGAATTCTCTTGTTGATCCCCAATTATCTTAAACCCAGCAGACTTATAGACTTCCAGCTCCCCTTTCTATGGGAAGAAGCTTTCTATTCCCTCCTCTGTGAGGCCAGCCAGGAGGCGGCCTGGGTAAAAAGAGACGCTCCCTTCCCTTTCCACTACTCATTAATCAACTTGTATCCATCAAACTACAGTATCCCCTCCTAGGTTTTTTACTGGAGAATATTGTGCTGACAGGTACAGGACTTAAAATATGAGATGGAGCATTTGGCTGTTATCAGACAGAATTGTCAACTCGTTAAATTCCTTTTCCATCTTCATCTTCTTCAACTCTTGTTAATAGTTGGAAGGAGCTTAAATATCATTCTGGTCCTGCTTCATGAGTTAACGGCCACTGCTCGGAACAGGCACTGCAAAATGTATCTATAATCGTCATATTAGCTCAGTATACAAAGAGCATATATCTTGTCGTATGTTTGTCGTAATTCAGATAAATTAAATTTATAATCAACAAACGTTTATTTCTGACTGTTCTTGAATTACCATTTGCAACCTTGACAGGGCTTTGCGACATGGACAAAATCAAATATCCTCTTATGTTTGACCAATATATCAATTGCAGTTTTGTGACAATATTGATTACTCATATCACCATATTGATATAAAATTGCTATATTGGCCAGCCCTAAGCTGTCAGTGACAAATATCTTCAACATGTACCATTACTTTTGGCTGTGCTTCAGCATGCCGACTTCACACAAGGCTTTCTGAGTGGAGCCTCTATCGTAAAACAGAGCTCAGGCTAAAGGCCCTGCCTGAACCTGACATTAAAGGCCATTTAAAATCAGGACACTGTCTGATTTGCCACAGTGATGAATGCCTAACCTGGGCCAGGCCTTCTGTGAAACACTAAACTCCCCTGAGTAGCAAATGAGCTCTGACTGTTTCTTTTTATTTGATCCTATTTCATTCGGTAGCGTCCCTGCCTCTCTGTCTAGTCCAATCATGCAGCATTTAAAGGGATTTTTATGTAGGTACTCACTGGTCTGAAAGTGCTTATCTTCCAAGTCTAAATAGCAGCTCCTTGTGATAAAGCTGAATTTGTTGAGGGTTTCAAAGATAATCTTTGGTCTAGATGTGGCGATCCAAAGCTAAATGTATTATTTTATACTTGACAGACACAGAACAGAAAAAATATATGTTTTTGTGGGAGCTGAGAGTCCTACAGTAGGTTTAGGTCCTCGTGGCCTCCCATTCATCCCTCTCCCTCTGAGAGGAGCGCAGGGAGAGGTCATCACCCTCTCTCCAAACAGGAAGCCCCATCAAAAGAGGATCATGTTTCTACACAAGCCAGTGAAGGAGAGGGCATCCAAGCTGGACGTCACTGACGTGCATCACCGATGACTAGACATTGTAAACAGACTTGTAGTAAAACCATCATTACTTCTGCAAGCACCGTTTGGTGAGATTTGTGTA
>JAQNCA010000007.1:14733922-14748431 GCA_029783725.1 Acanthurus tractus | reverse complement strand
ACACTCTCACAAACGCACACTCACACACACGCCCACACCCACACACCCCCACACACACACACCCACACACACCCACACACACGCACACACACGCACACACACACACAGGCACTATGTGGCCCTCAGGAGCGGAGTGGAGCCTTAACAAATTGATCAGAATAGGGGATGTGTATGGATTTAGAGGGGACAGTCTGGGGCTGTGGCCGATTTTTAACTGCTTGGACGCCACAGTGAGGACCACAAGACAGCCAGGATGCTGACAAGGCAGCGGCTGCAGCAGAGGTGCAGAGTTGCAGCATCTGACAAGACATCAAGTGTGTCTTCAGTGTGTAGGGGGAACGGAAGATCAATCTGGCATGAAAGCACATCTCAACTGATTTTTCTGAACCCATTTTATCTGTAAAAAATTTACTTTGACGCGTGCAAAAAAACCCCCAATAAAGTTATTATTCCCCATTTTTATTAATTACTTAGCTTGGCTCACACAGAGAAAACAAGTGTGTGAACTCAAAAATTGATAGCCTGCGTTGGCCTGCTGCAAGACCTGGCAACCGCAGGCAACACTCGGGTGAAAGACCTAATGAGGGCCGCAATCCATTTCTTTCTGCTTCACCTTTTGTTATTTCTTGCTCTAATTTATGATTGACCGTGACAAGAGACAAAAATCCTTTTTTAAACACAGCTTGATAAGAAACTAACAACGCCCTCAGGAGGCTGCAGCAAGATCAAACACAAGAGCAAGCAATGAAATACGCTTTTTACACAAATTACGTCAAGGAAAAACTTAGATGATAAGAAGATTTAACCCGAACCTGAGGAGGAGCAAGCAGCGCAACTGAATTTACCTTCTTAGTTTTGGCTTTCTTCTCATAGGTGTCCGACAGGGGCTTCTTCTTCGGCTGTAGTGTGGCCTTGGAGAAAAGATGCTCAAACTCATTGGTGTTGACGATATCTGGTTCCTCCAGAGAACCCCAGAGTGTGTTGTTGCTTTAGAAAAGAAGTGAAGATTTTAGTCTGTGATTCATTTTATGCTGTTCAACTTAAATCTACAGTATGCATAAAAACTGAGGTCACGGAGGGCTAAAGATTTTACTCATGATGACAGAGGCGCACAGGGCAGGCTTGAAATATCTAAGTTACTTTCCTTGGGCTAAACAAAAGGCTTTTTCTATTTGTGGAAGCTCATTCCATGTTTATTCAACTTGCCCATTGTTTTATATTTTCCATTTCGCTGTCTTGCAAATACTTGGCAGGAATGCTTGCGATCTTGACTTTAAAAAGGACTGTTTATGAGTTAGGTGATAAAATAACAAAAAAAAAAAAAGTCTAAGACAAGCTCATTTCTGCAGTAAGGAACCATTTCCAACAAGAACGCAGGAGGTGAAGTTGTGTTTCAGAAGTTGCTGAGTAACATGGACAAAACAAACAGAGGCAGAAAAAGGAACAAGAGGTGTCTGAAGTCAAGAGGATGTTTAGGATGTAAGCACTCTGCTGTTACCAACACATCTACTTTTCTCTTCTGCAAAACTCAACACCATCTGCATCTGCTTTCGGTCCGGTAATCAAACGGACATTAACGGCATAATCGCAAGCTTATTGAGGAAAAAACATATTCTAAACAAAGAGTTTGGAACGATGATCCCTATAATACACCACAAAAGCCAAATAACTTGTTTCCTTTATCTTTTCAGACGCTGCAGTTGTTTACGCAGGTCATAGTTTACTGGTATTACATCTCATCTGAGGGGGCTCATCGGGTTGGCAGGTCAAACTCCTGAAAGTCAAGGCCCATTTGCAGTGAGAAAGAGTACATTACACTCACACACACACACAAGTGCTGGCAGGCTTATCGTGGCTTAAATACCAGAACAATCCACCGCATTGCCAGTGACTCAATTAGGCTCGAGTAAGTCCGATTGTTCCTGCGTGCGGTTGGCTTCCTATTGCAGTGGTGAGGGTATTTATCTGGGGCAGCCAAGAGGCTTTTCTGTTGAGGACATAATGATACTGTCCCAAAATCCTCCTTCGATTTCGCACTGCTTCCTGAGAGACTGAGGAAAATGAGTCCAATGAGTGTCCTGCGACTCTAAGCCCAGCTGTGTAGGAATCTAGCTCGGAAAAGAAAATTGCACCCAAACCCCAAGAAATGTTTCAATGCAAGACAACTTTCTAATTGACTGGATTATGACTATATAATCGAGTAGCTGTCCAAGAAAGTTTTTCCTACGTGCTGCCAACTGTACTTTGCTAACATTTAGACCCCTGGCATCATTTCAAACCTTACACTGTTCCCCCTCGTAACTCGGAACCTCACGCCATTAACAGAGATCACACAGCTGATCCAGCTATAGTTAAACATCTGACCCATTTAATGCCCTTTTTTAACTTGGCTCTTTACACTTAAATTTATAGCTGACATGAAACTGCAGTCATGTAGTCAGTTGGTCCTCCAGCACCAGCCGCGACCAGAGAGAGAGACTGAGGCTAATCCAGCCATGGAAATACAAGGCCATAAAGCTGGAAGCCTGGCACTAAGTGGCAATGACCACAGCCACAGTAAATGGGCTGAATAATCCACTTAGTATCTGGTGCAGCAACCATATGTACAATTTCTCTCTGAACAGGAGTGTTCAGAGCAAGAACCTATTAAAACAGGGAAAATGAAGCCCAGAACTTCATCAGTTTCACGACTCTGGATATTTAACATCTCTGTCTTGACATCCCACCTTGATGACATTTTAAGGAATCCCCCAAAACTAATGAAGAAAGATCGAGATGACACCAAACAATAAACATGTTTCCTGTCATCTAGTAGACTTTTTCCAGCTTTAGGACTCTTGTTCGTACTATGAATTGTACTTTTGGATTTTTTTTGATTAATTCACATCATTTTGTTGGTTAACATTAAAGGAAAGTCTGCCAAATTGTCGACAAACATCCCTTATTGCACAAGAAAATTCTTTGCACACAACTATGATGAGTATGGTGGGTCAGAGTTTAACGAGGCAGTCGGCCTATAAACTATGATAAATGTTTACAACAGACAGTCTGGGGAATCCTTTCACTCTTCTTTCTCATCTTTCTCTTTTACAGAAGCTTGGCTGGGCTGGAGTCTTGTTTAAAATCATTATCATCCAAGTTGAGCCTATATTTCCTGCACTGCTGGACTTGTTCATAGCAATGCTGCAACATTCCCTGATTTCTGACATGACTGTAATCGAAATATAACTATACTGAAAAACACTTGTTATGAGAACCAAGTTTTATCAACAGCAATCATCCTTTAAGAGAAATATGAGAGAGTTTGAAGTGGTGTTCCACATACTTTTTGTCCTGTATCTGTATCCTGGTCCAGTACAGAGGCTTCATGGGACAGGCCGGCTCGATGGCAGGTTTCCTTGGGACCTTCTCCACCCTCTGGGCAAGACCGAAGCCCCCCATGGGGGGAGGAGGTGGTGGACCACAGCCTGGAGGAGGCGGAGGAGGAGGTGGACCAGCTCCAGGTAGGCCAGGGGGCGGGGGCGGAGGAGGTGGGGGAGGTGGACCACCACCAGGGAGAGGGGGTGGGGGCGGTGGTGGCGGTGGTGCTCCCATGTTGCCTGGCAGAGGGGGAGGAGGAGGAGGAGGAGGGGGCGGCGGCGGCGGTGGTCCTGAGAGGCCTGGCGGGGGAGGGGGAGGAGGTGGGGGTGGAGGTGGTGGCGGTGCGGGAGGCCCTGGGACCGTTTCACCTTTCAGATTTAGTCCGATGGAGTCCAGGTTGAGTTTTTTGGGGACGTTCTGGCTTTGAGGGCTTTGAGCAGGCACACTGCCGTCGCCCACAGGGCTCTTGATGAAGGTTTCCCTGTCCGTCTGGATACCCACGGTGCGGCAGGTCTTCATGATGGGGTCATCTGTAGTGCACACAGCAGCATCGCGGACCTCACTGTGTATTGTTCCAGCGCTGTAGCCCCTGTCTCTTTGCATCTTGGCAATGATTCCTTCCAGTTGTGATACTGAGACGGCATTTTCACCCCGCAGCTGGAAGATCTGGAGCTCGAAATCGGACTGTAAGGAGCAAGAGTAGAAGGCCAGGATCAAAACAAATCCGAAGTTTCAGAGAATCCCGTCTTTTTCCATTATGCAATAAAATAAAACCATAGCAGACCATATGATTATAAAGCAATGCGTTTCATTGAGTGAACTTGGATTAATGTGTATAATTATTCTTCAATTTGGCCGCCATGAGCGCACTACTTAGCTGAAAAATAACAATTTTGTTTTTTAGTTTTTCGCTTCATTCTCATTACACTTTCCCCCAATCTGAGGTTAATATCCAACTGGCACAGTAAAAACCAGTTTCCCTCTGACATTTCAAACAATGAGAAATAATCCAACCAAAGCAAAGTATTAATGTGATACAGAAAATAAATTGTTTTGCAATAAATCGTACACATGTTCCTTGTTAACTCATGTCAGCTTGGAAATAGAATTAGACACGTTCCCACCGTTTCTTGTGGGCTGACTGTGGTGTATGTTTCTCAGTGTCAGCATCAGTCCTTAGAGGTCCACGTCAAATTAAAGGCTTTAAGCAGACAGGCTGAGAAACCAACTCTGAGTTCAGACTTTTCAAGAAAACAGTCCATAAAGCACTTTAGCAGTGGTAAAAAATTATGTAACATGGCCAGAGATTTGTTCTCTTGGTTGTCCAAGGGTGTATGCAAATAGCAAGTTTGACTCTTGATTAAGCTGGCAGATGAAAAACACCAGTCAACCTCTGCTCTGGATGAATGAAACAGGCACCTTTAAAATGAATTTGGAGTGAGTTGGCATGTTGGAGACATAAAAGATCTCTGTGTGAGGGAAGGATTGATCACTTGGAAGTTACATCATTATACATACTACATTTAACTCTAATCTTTAAGTGGACACAGTGCAGGTTTACTCAAAACATTAACCAAAGATTTTTTCCTCTAGTCTGATCATTAACCTTTGGTAAAGGAGAGCTCAGGGTCATATTAGAGGTCACATATCAGGACATTAAGCCATTAAAGAAAATAGCTTGGTAACGAATAAGTGCTTAAACTTTGGTCTGACGTAATTATTTTCATTTATGAAAAAACATGTGGCACTCTGAGCCTAATCTCAGAACTGAAAGCCTGAAAACAAATTTCATATAAAATAACTTTCTATTATTATAAGACAGCAATACAAGTACAGTTGGCATTTGACAATTTCAGTCTGATTTAATTAATTTTTCCTTCTTTTTAACCTTTCTTTATAGTTTCTGTCACAATGTAAATGAACAACTCTCCTTTGTAAAGCTGCTTCATGCAACATTTTAGCACCAGTTTAAGCACAAATTCTTTATAGAGTTCATGTCCGTAGTACCATAGTACTTCATGTACATGTTCTTACAAGAGTGTATTAAAGGACAATTAATGTGGACTGTAAGACATGAAACTGTTCCCATGCCAGGAGCTGAACTTGGTTTGTTTGAGCGGAAACCAGAAATCCTAACCGCTAGACCATATAAGATCTGTACATTGTAAACACTGCACTTTTCATTGACAACCATTAATTAAAATTGGGACAATTGATTTAAAGCAGATTTGCCCACATTTTATTGGCCACACTTAAACAAAGTCATGAGAGTTCAAGTGAGGAAATTGTACTGAAACTGGTGCTAAAATGTTACACATTACTTATTTAATTTAATGGCTGACTAAACAATTTACACTTAGACTTGTCACATATGATGCTGGCCAACTTCAAAACCTGTGACTTCTTTGAGCCTTTAGCTCTGTAAGTAAACATTCAGCAGAGTCTTACACCAGTTTGACTGCTGCATTTGAACATTTCATGCTCACTTGGTGCCATCTTGTGTTCAAGATAATCAACTGCTAGGACACATCAGATATTCCAAGAATGCCTTTAAATGTAATTAACTTTGCTACTCATGCTTTGATGACACACAAGCTGTTTTTAAATACATATTTCTAAATTGTGTTTTTTCCACAAAACCCACATTCATTTTAATACCATATACCAGAAGGTCTTGGCTAACTGGTTTTAACCAGATACTAGCCTTGTTGTTGGGAGGCATGACACAAAAAACATTAGGCAAGGCCTGACCTGCCCTCACAGAGATACCTGGGCTAATTTTCCCTGGTAAATAACATGCAACATTTAAGTCATGTCAGCTCAAGTCACATGATAACTTACATGCATCTTCTCCAGCTCTTCCTTGCATTCTCTCTTCAGTTGCAAAAGGGCAGCCTGGTGCTCTGCAAGGAGGCAGAAATAATAAGGACACTTATAGAAAAACAAACTGATTCTGCAAGTTGACTTAATAGAACAAATAATACATTTGCCCTGTAACCTATCAGTTTGGCAATCATGGCACATTACTTGTATGTTTCTACAAATTAAGAGAAAGGATTTATTCATTGAGTGTTGGGTATTTTTTTCATGAGGAACCTGCAGAAAGATTAGCGTGGTGAATCACTATCAAGCTAATCTAAAAGACAAGAGACTCCTCACGTGATTAACATCTACAAAAGGGTGGGTCACTTTCACTACAGAAAGCTATGTTTCCTCAACTCAACTAACCAGTTTTAAATGATCCTGCTGACAGAAAAGACGGACAATGAAAAACGTTTTGTCAAGTGACAACACTAATTAAAAAATGTTGATCTGTTGTAAGATGAAAGCAGGGAAGTGAAAAGGACACTATAACACAGTTCACTTAATGTCAGTGATGCTATGGTTATATTTTGAAACATGTACAGGTTCAGATTATAATTAAGAACAGATAAATTGACCAACTGAGCTTGGCATACTGTATGTACTACATGCACAATATTTATTTTATTCTATATTGTTTTACTGTTGCAATGATTCATTTGAATCAATAATGACACTTAAAATCACTGAACAAACTGAACACTGCTTAGTCATTGTTTATGCTAGTCCATCAGTACTCAAAGGTCACTCCATGAGTAGGATGAATTAATGGACAAATATTTGAAACAAACATGAGATATAAATAAATGAATGCGTGTGTTTGTTTATCGAAATGTCTTACAGTCTGGACTTTTGGTCTGCTTCTGAAATTCCACAGACTATTCTTTTGGACAAGAGCAAAGCCTGATTGTGGAGTAAAAGTCACCAGAATGATCTCGTCTTAATCTACTCTCGGGGAGGAATTTGAATCACTCTTGATATGCAGCGGCTGTCGCTCTTGTTCTCTGTCATACAATAATTTCACTGTATCTAGAACATAAAAGGAAAGCTTTTTACTTTGTGAAGCCATCAGCCCAATGACAGCCATGTGTGCTTTTACCCTATCTGTGTGTCATTACACCATTAGAGCACAAGGTGGGCCAAACATGGCATGTCGCCCGGAGTATACTTCACTCCATTAAATGTTTTAACTTGACAAACACCCACACAAGTTGCCACGTGGGGTGCAGACACAGCCTCACTGTGCTCTTAAATGATTTAAAGGATGTCTTACACCCCGCTGTTGATACATGGTTCATACTGCACGATTTGCCTCAGAGTTGCAGATTAAATTGTGAGTGCTCGGGGTGTATGAGAGTGGCGGATCTGTGTTTGTTTCAGACTCATCCAAACATACTGCGGTACAAATGCTGTGATGTCTGCGAAGGGCCTTATCCGCAAAGACAATCAGTGTGAGGTGTGTCAGAGTAAGCTTGACTGGCGTAATCATCTGTCAGCATTCCTTGTCTTAGATGTAAATAAAGACAACAGCTTCTAAAGCAACAAGCTTGAGAATCTTACCTGCCTCGGTGTATTTCAGCCCCACCTTCTCTTCTTCATCTCTGGGTTTGGGTGGGGGCCACACAGCCTGCAGGCGCCCAGGAGTCCGGTCCTCACTGTCAGTAGGGGACATGACCTCTGTCTGTGGGGAGAAAAAAACCCCCCAAAAAACAAAATATGGGTTAAAATATCAACATGTATCCTGGTGCAATAATTCAGCACTGATTTGTCTCATATTTTTTCCACTATTTCTGCATTTAGCATGTGTGCAGCCTAATTTTCCAATAAATTAAGAAAGATCAAAAATATTTGTGTGATCTTAAGATTTTGAATGATATATTATTGGGTTATGATATCATACATTAGCCTCTGTGGGACTTTTGAGTTCCTTTCCAGGGGATTTGGACGTTCTCTCAAATATAGACCTCAGATTTTCCTTGTCATTCTTGATTTTCTTTTTTACTGCCTCCAGATCCACATCTTCTCGTTTTTCCTTTTTCGCAGATTTGGGGCCAAAGATGCTTCTGAAGGTTTCGTAAGCCAAGTCTGAGGTTTTCTTCTTCTCTGGTGAGGATGTGGGGGTTTCTGGGCCGGGAACTTTCTCTTCCACATCCCCTTCTTTACTCTCAGGCTCTTTTTTGCTGGTTGAATCATCATCCTGCACATCATCTAACTTTTTGGCCTCATTGTGGTTGTCTGCATGGAGAAGATGACTGAGCTGTCCCATTACAGTACTTTTAATTCCTGCAGCAGGTTTAGGCTCTGCGTGTTTTTTGATGGGGGAGGATGTCTTCTGCTCAGGGTAGAGCTTGGTTTTATTTACTGACTTCTTCAGGCTGAGCAGGGCCAGGTCAGTATCCTTCTCACTTTGCTTGATCTCTGATATTGTCTCCCTTTCTTCCCCAACTGCTCCTTTCTTTAGCACTCGCAACCCACTGAAGAGAGCTGGCATCTGGAAAGAAGGGGCTGAGGAGAGTGAAGAGCTCCTGGATGGTGATGAGGTTGGAGAGGGTGCAGCCGTTGAAGCTGAAGTAGCTGTGTTTGCCTCAGGTGTCTTTGGGGCAGCTGTGCACTGTGAGACAGGACTGGCACTTGGCTGATTGTCATCTGCACCCCGGGAGTCTTCAGGGAGAGACGACAACGGCTCGGTTTGATTTGGGATACAAGAAGAGTCTGACTGCTCCTCTGAACCAGATGATGGTGGAACTGAAACTTCAGAAGTTTTTGGATCAGAAGGAACAGATAGGGACTGACTGGAGAGAGGTTCCTCGGTTCCCTCCTCAGCCTCAGCCTTTTCTTTAAGTTCTTTAGCTCCTTCCCCAGCCTCAGTCCCTTGGTCACCTTCCTTGGTTCCCTCCTCAGCCTTGGTCCTTTGCTCACATTCTTTATTTCCCTCCTCAGCCTCGGTCCTTTGCTCACGTTCCTTGGTTCCCTCCTCAGCCTTGGTCCTTTGCTCACGTTCTTTATTTCCCTCTTCAGACTCAGCCTTTTCTTTAAGTTCTTTGGCCTCCTCCTCAGCCTCAGTCCTTTGCTCATGTTCCTTGGTTCCCTCCTCAGCCTTGGTCCTTTGCTTATGTTCCTTGGTTCCCTCCTCAGCCTTGGTCCTTTGCTCATGTTCCTTGGTTCCCTCCTCAGCCTTGGTCCTTTGCTCATGTTCCTTGGTTCCCTCCTCAGCCTTGGTCCTTTGCTCATGTTCCTTGGTTCCTTCCTCAGCCTTGGTCCTTTGCTCATGTTCTTTATTAACCTCCTCAGACTCAGCCTTTTCTTTAAGTTCTTTGGCCTCCTCTTCAGCCTCAGTCCTTTCCTCAAATTCTTCTGGTCCCTCCACAGCCTCAGCCCTCTCTTTTTGTGAACTATCTAAGTCCTCTGTTTGCTTCAGTGGAGAGGCCATGTTAGTGTTACGACCTGCATCCTCCAAAGTTAGATGCTCAGAAATGGGGGTTGGAACAGGAAGAGAACAGTCAGTGCCAGCATACTCTTTGTTCTCATCTGTTCCAGCATTGCCACTACTGTCCTCTTTCACATCAGATGTTTCTACACCCACAGACACAGTGGTGGTGTTCTCTTTGGGACTGCAGTCATCTTCCTGTTTAGAAACTGAAGAGGCAAGAACTGTTCTTGAATCAGTTCTGCTTGCAAACTTGGCTGAATATAATATTTTTTCGATGGGGGACTGTTCCTTAAGTCTGTGCGTTCTAAACACAGGCACTTGGTACTCTGCCTCATTTGCATCTTTTATCTCCTCTTCATCAGCATGGTCATCTTCATTATTGTCCTCATCAGGCTTGATAGGCTCCTCTGTCCTCACCAGCTTCTCAGACAGACTAGTGTTGCTATGAGCTGTCTCCTCATCCTCGTTTTCTGAGTCAATGTATGTTTCAACCCTTGTGACTTTGACCAAATCTGGATCAGACAAGGGTGTGTCTGCTATTTTATTTTGGTTGCCAGACTTTTTGCAGGTTCCTAATGATTCTGCAATCCGTTTTGTATCACATGTAGAAGTCCCATCATCTTGATTCTTATCTTGGAACTTGTTCTCCAAATCAGTAGTTTGATCTTCTTCTTCAGGAGGATGATTCTCCCCATCTGACAGCTCTTTGTAAGAGGTCAGCACAGCCGACTCCCCGTCTGAAGGGGCAGATTTATCCCTGCTGAAGAAACTGCTGAAGACATTCAGGATTGAACTGGTGGGCTGCTTTCCCGGCTCATCTGAGTTATTACTTGCGCTGTCCATTTTTGTTCAAATCGTCACACTCACTGAGGTCAAATGGAGGCGAATCAAAAGAGGTAGCGGCTCTAGCGAAACAGCCACTGAAAATGTCACAAAAGGTTCATACCCCCACCTCTAGTTATCCAAGCTGCTCCTAATAACAAAAGGCCTTTGTGTGGACAAATCTCCCCAGCTCCTCTTACCTTCTCCAGAAGGGCACCAATAATAGCAACACTATGCTGTATTCCTGCTCAGTGGTACAAACAGATTGTATATAGTAGGCTTTTATAAACACATAAAGACTACTACTGACAACATGGTGTTGTCAGTAGTACAGATCGGTTTCTGTGCGAGCATGATTCCCATGACACTTTAAGTGAAGCTGTTCAGTGGCTGGAGGCATGTCCTGCTGTAATCTTCCTGGGAGAACAGGAGAGCAGAGTTCACCTGCCTTTCATAATAACATTTCAAACTGTTCCGGCAAGTCGAGCGGTAAAATCCAAAGTTGTGGGTTTATCCTTTTCTAGGTGCTGGTATACAGTCTGGAGTCCATGACTGAAAGGTTCCTGTAGTTTGTGTCTGTCTTCTTCAACTTCTGTGTACAAGAAAGTCCTGTGTGCAGTTGTGTGAGGAAAAAAAAAAAAAAACCCTCAGGTTGGAAAAAAAAAAAAAAAAAAAAAGTGTCTCACTGGTCTGCCCAGTCAGGGGACGCCTCCCTTCAGGTTCCTCCCTTCCTGGGAGGGGACCTGCAGAGCCCAGTGCAGCAGGTGTCTGATTACCTCTGCTCACTTCCGTAAAATGGCGGGTGAGGTAAGACAGCAAACACAGAGGGGGAGTTGATCTGTAGTCAGGTTAAGAGCTGCAGATTGCCATTTGCCCAGCTACGCAGTGGGTCGGCACAATATGGTGATTAGTCAGCTCGGCCATAGCTCTGGCTAGCATGCTGAGAAGCCAGTATGTGGGATTAGCAGCTCATAAACACTCAGGCAGAGCAGGAATTAATTCAGTAAGAAAAACAGACATTGTAATTCACTTACCTTCAGTCTGTGTACACTGAGAACTGACAGGTTGAGTTCAAACTAGAGGTTTAGTTTTGAGAAAAGTTTTTTTTTTCCTAAGGAGAAAAGTGCTAGCTAACATTTTAGTAAGCCAGAGTTAGCTTCAGTTTTCAAGCTAATAACAGGAACTACAACCTTTGTGGGAAGGAGCATCTGATTAATGGTTCTTGTTAAAAAAAGCAAACTTCTTAGATGTTTCTCCTTTCTTAAGCAAATCCTTGAGTTAACTTGCTTTAGTCTGTGACAGTTATATCTAACAATATCTTAACAAGAATGTTGTTATTAAGAAAACCTGGCATTCTTCAAACTGTGGTCGCCCTTCACAACCAAAAGTCACCTTCCTTCAAAACATTCATTTAAGCTGAACATGTCTTTACTGTTGTATATCCCAAAAGTGTGTCTATGTCACTGTTATAATGCTGTATATTTCCTTGTTTCCCAATGAATAAATATGACATTTTTCTGAGAGAACTGTCATGTTTCTTTATTTTGAGAATGTGGTTTAATTTTGCTTCATAGAAACAGGAATTTTATAAATCTCATTTTCAGTAATTTGATGCTATAAGTAATAATAGCTTTTTTTTGCATCAACCAGGTTTAACTAGTCTATTTAAAATGATTATTTTTGATCTTACTTCAAGAGTTTATGTGTTGTTATGACAGCCTGACTTATTGTAAGACATCACATGGAGTAAAATTCACTTGCATCACTGGCAGCCAATTTAGCATTTTCTATCATGCCTATAAAGATCGACCTTAAATTCAATATTGCAGTTTTTCAGTGTAATTTAATATACCAATGTTTCCAATGTTTTACCCATAAAAAAACTTGGTGACAAAAATAAACCCACTTGCAATTGGATTCTTTAGTTTAAGGGATAATTTTTTCACTCATCTAAAGAAAGCTACAGAAAAAAAGAAGGAGCGTTTTCTTGCAGAGGGAATTAAGTTATGTAAGAGAAGTGGCATTTTTGAACACACACAGTAATCCCTCTCAGAGGTCGCGCTAGAAAAAGGGACCACTGGTAGTCACAATGAGATGTGATGTGAACACAGATCTGACACATGAGCTTAAAATAGAAGTGAAATCATCAAATTAAAGTTGCAGATCATGCAAGCAC
Source organism: Acanthurus tractus (assembly GCA_029783725.1). Lineage (NCBI taxonomy): Eukaryota > Metazoa > Chordata > Actinopteri > Acanthuriformes > Acanthuridae > Acanthurus > Acanthurus tractus. Next base: position 14,735,781 of record JAQNCA010000007.1, on the reverse strand, counting down.
CACAGGTACAAAATTCTAGCAAATATAGCCCATTGAATTGGATTAGATCATCATCACAACCCTCCCCATGTGTAATCAGCTGTTATAAAACATTGAAAAGACACTACATCATGAACAATTGGGGTGTGTGCCTGTTTAATGACAAAACTGATGATGCTGACCATTGAGTCAAGCATGTAAGACGACGGTCACTTTAAAAACAATACAGGGTGTCTAATCATGGCCTTTGCACTGGTATGTTTACAGAGTTGGTGTAATTATCATGTCTGAGGAAAACAATGCATGGACTGCCTGCTACACTAACCATCTAAAACCACACCCAAGTAATCTGCCTCATCTGCGACAGGAATGAATTTGCCAGACAGCTTGATAGATGTAGACAGATGTAGAGATGAAATCTTTTTTTTTTATAAAGAAAAATGATTAAACATCAATTTGGCAGTTCCTTAATTGAGTTATTAAATTAAAGCATACAAACAACTGGGAGCAAACAAGCCACTTTCTGTTAGAAGACACTCTTGCTGTACAGTGGAATTACATCACTCTCATGTTTTGTGACAAACAAATATCTTGTGTTGCAATTTCATTTCAGTGGAGAGAAATTACACTAATTATTCCAAACAGTCTACACCTCTAAAAGGAAAAAAAGCTTATGAGAGAGGGAGAGATTTTTTTAATCTTTGCTTTAAGCGAAAAAGGTTTGACTGGAATGATCCAAGTCAGTTTTGGCTTAAGAGCCCAGTCTACAGATTAGAATCCATGACCGGTTAATCCATTTCTAAGAAGTCATGATCAGGTGGTTAAATGCCCGAGTGCACAGAAGTCTCACATGGCAAAAAGGGAGTGTTATGGGTGTGAAAATAGGTATTCAAGCTTGTCTGTAAGTGTTTCTGCTGCTTATGTTTAAGAGCCCTCACCGTGCTCTCCAGTTTAGGACAATAGGGTGTGTCACCGATGATGTCATCCTCGGGCGGTGTGATGCGAAGGAAGTCCAGGTGATCCGGGCGTGGAGCACGTGAAAGCGGCTCCTGAGGGTCATCGCCATCCAGCATCCAAATGTCATCCTGACGCAGGAGGGAGTCCTCTGCAAGAGCAAACACAAACACACCACAACAGCGTGAAAAATGTTCTTTGTGTTGCAAGAATTAAGGTGTGACGACTGGTGTAACAACCAGTGTGATCATGTCTGGCAAGACTAAATAAGCATCACTGACGCGAAGACTTTTTTTTTTTTTTGGAACACAGCACATTTAGTGGAGGTGGAACAGTGTAGAAGTAATCTTTTAGCATCCAACAGGCAGTGACAGAGAGCCCTGATTTGCTGCTGGCCTGTGGGCGCACAGTTTGCACAGTCTGCACAGTCTGCACTTATTTGGCACAGTGTCCAGAGGAAAGCCACTCTCATCCAACAGAGGGAAAAGCATTCAAAAACAAATACCACTGTCTATTATTGATTTGTATTCAGAACATGTTTACTGTAACAGAGGTGGGACATTGTGTTGTTCGGCACTGATATTGTGCATAAGTGTGTGTGGTTTGTGTGAGCCTGTTTGGCCATCCAAAGGCGTTGAAGGAGGACTCTCCCTTAATTTGGGTTAAGAAACACTGCCCTCTCCTGACCATGCTGTCACACAGAGTGATACTTGAGCTAAAATGAAGCTGACTGATAAGAAAATAGCAGAAACAGGGTAGAAGTAAGGTAAGAAATTCAACAAAATTTACCTCAATGCTGTTCAGCTGCAGTGTGCTGGGGAAGTTAGATTTATTCTGTGCGTTACAGAGCGCTGGGCCTTTAATATTTACTGCTCAGTGACAGACTGCAGATGTAGCTTAAATCTGCAGAACCTTCCTCACATGCA
>JAQNCA010000007.1:14717388-14733822 GCA_029783725.1 Acanthurus tractus | reverse complement strand
GTTGTTCGGCACTGATATTGTGCATAAGTGTGTGTGGTTTGTGTGAGCCTGTTTGGCCATCCAAAAGCGTTGAAGGAAGACTCTCCCTGAATTTGGGTTAAGAAACACTGCCCTCTCCTGACCATGCTGTCACACAGAGTGATACTTGAGCTAAAATTAAGCTGACTGATAAGAAAATAGCAGAAACACGGTAGAGGTAAGAAATTCAACAAAATTTACCTTAATGCTGTTCAGCTGCATTGTGCTGGGGAAGTTAGATTTATTCTGTGCATTACAGACCGCTGGGCCTTTAATATTTACTGCTCAGTGACAGACTGCAGATGTAGCTTAAATCTGCAGAACCTTCCTCACATGCAATGTCCTGAACAAATCACATGGTTTCATCATCAGGAACCAGCACGGTGCCAACTAGCAGGGGGCAGTTAAGGCGAAGAATGGAAACGCTATCTCACATTCTTCTCACGTGCATAAAAAAAACATAAAAGATATCTTGTCTTAATGCATGAATTTACTGTTCTCAAAAAAGCCAGTCATGCAAGGTCATGCAAGCTAAGATTTATGGAGCAGGGACAGTGAGGTGAACCAATGAGGAGGAGAAAAGAAGATGTGGAGAAAATAGCACAAGTGAGAGGGGGGAGGGTGCAGATCTTGAAGCTTGGTGACCTCAATTTCCTCCAGCTGTAAGACAACACCTCGACCTAAGCAAAACTTTGAGCTGGAAACAGAAGAAATCATATGACTTCCTGTTCGATGAGCTGCAAATATATCCCATCACCTCCCTTTGTGATGATTATCCTTGAGGAGGGCACACATTATTACTGTTCTTCTGTCCAGCATCCACTTTTAAAGGAACTCCTCCCAGAGTCTGAGTCTCATCCAAAATGCTTTTCATTCAGTTATGACAGCCCACACACAGAAAACTAGCTTGGGGGGGCGGGGGTGCTTCATAAAAAAAATGAAAGCCTTAAAATTCAGCCTCAGTATTCTCCCACAAGCAGTCATTATGTGACAGCAGCAATGCCCGCAGTCCCTCCACTTATCTAGGACTTATATAGCAGGGAAAAAAACTCCAGCAGGATTAGATGAATAACTTTTCATTATGATAATGCTGCACTGCATGGGCTCCCTGCGGGAGGTGCTGACTGCAGTCTGGGCCACTTCCAAATGCAGAGTGAAGGCTAGCTTGGGCCAAAGAAAGAAGGAAAGAAACCACAGATCAGTAGCAGGTCCCTGCACAGTCCCTGCATCTAAGAAGGCAAGTAATGAGCATACATCAATATATGTTTGCTATGCTGGTTCATGACTTATATAAGCTGTATAGAGCTTGTGTGTGATTCCAAACACTCAAGAAAAAGACACCAAATTAAATATATGAGGAGGAACACACTGCCACCATCAGGACAGGGAAAGGAAAAGGCATGCCTGCCTCTCTTTGGGCTAACGCACTGCAGTGAAGCCTTGATGTCACTGCTGCATGCTAGAAATAAAACCCAGTGCAGATCTGTAATGTACTGCAAACCAGTAACCATAAATAAACATTGAGAAGTAACTCCCCAGTTAAGTAGTGAAGGCCTTGCATTTATTCAATCAAGAGCTGATTTATCACTCTCTTACATGCACGCGCATACACAGTGAGCTTAAGTTCACTGGCACTGGGGGAAAACTGAGTGTTACTGCCATTTAATCCCCCCCCCCCGCTGCTTTAAAAGCTGAGACCAAATCACAGCATCCGCAAATGAGAGGACACTGGGTGCAGAAGGGATTGTGTCTGACAGCAAGTGATGTAACAGTAACTGGACGACCCCGATCCTAGAAAACAGTGCTTCTCTCTCAGAGTCCTTGTATATTAATAGAGACATTGACGGTATATACAGGTGTTTCCCGAGAGCAAAGCTGCAGGTGTTGAACGACAGTGCAGCAATTTGACAGAGAAAATCACAGCACACAAGTGAGCAGCTGTCAGACAGCAAAGGTGTTCCTGAGCTAACGCAAACATAATAACTTTAACACTAGAGTATCTGTGTTAGTGGGCGGCTCAGAGCCCATCTAATGTCTGATCCTGACAGGTGGGTGTTGTCAGCTGTGATGTATGAAACCACCTGTCACTCTGTTGGCCAGTCATCACTCATCCAGCGGTCAGAGAAAGCTTTGTAGAGGCCATATTGAGCACAACAAAGCAGTGAGTTGAGACCACAGAGCTATTCTTCAAATGTCTAAAGACAATGACTGTCTTGTCTTGTTTTTTTATATAAGCAGCAGTTAATGAGCCTGATTAGTTGCTTGATATCATTAAGAGCCAGAAAAAGGCGAAAATATCTACATACGTCAACATATAGAGAGCTTCCACAAACTAAAACTAGTGTAGCTTCTCTCTTCTCTGCTGTAGTTTCTCTTTCTTATTACAAATGCAACAGCTTTGCTCTCTCTGCCCCAATTTATTCACTAAAAATCTATAACCTAATCATCTAAAGCAAAAAACTGGGCCATGTGGCATGGCCAAGCATCTGTCAGCCTTTAGCCAGAAAGAGGGATCATAGATTTTAATACAAATCATAAAAAACTGCTGGATCGACAAATCACCCTGCTTCACTTGTGTCTGTCAAAGCCCTTTTTCCATGTAGGCTTGCTGGCTGTGCATTGCTGTCCGGCTGGTTGTCTAACTGCTTTTCTATCAGTTCTAAGGTCTGTGTAAGGGTTAGCAACATGAGGGAATATCAGAGAGGAGTGCTGTGGTGCTCTGAGGGCCGGAGTGGTAATGCGGCATGACATGATGCTCACAGAGTCATCATTAGTCATTTGAAATGCAGTTCTGGAGGCTGATGGGCATACACAGAACCGAGGAAGAAGGCAGAGTGCTTTCATTGGGCCTGGCAGGCCATTGACTGGGAGACAGGAAATTTGCTTAAGTTGGCCTCAGTCTACCAGTGAGTGTGCATTCAAACTAGTGGCACACTGAGGAGAAGCCTTTACTAAAAAGGCATGAGATGGAACATTGCAAAGATTTGCCATGGCGGTAGTGTAGCAATCATTTATTAAAGAAAACAAGTTAAACGTTACATGAGTGGGACCTTTGTGCCATGTTTGTCTGTGCATAGCATGCAGCTTAGAACAACAATGTGAGACGAGCTGAGAGAGACGCTCTCGTAGCCTGTTTTGGCAGAATCCAGTTCATTATCTGAATAGAGCTGGCACTTGTCTGCGTCGGGTTGAACAATGTTGCACAGCAAGGCGCTTTGTATTGAATGACAGCCAGCAGAGAGGGCAGGGTGATACACTCTTGTTCTGCACTGATCAGTTTCATATGACCTTGCAGGAACGTATTGGGTAATCTGATTATGGTATTGCCTGCCATATGTCAGACAATAAAATGAATGGGGATCTGAGGGGGTCAAACAGGAAGAGAGGGAGACAGAGACAGAAAACTGAAAACTGAAAAAAAATTACATATTTTTAAAAGCTACTCTTATCAATATTTTCATGTCTATTTGTAATGACAAACATCAGTTTCGAAGAACCCACTGATTGTTATCACTCAACAATAAGGCACTTCACAGGGTCCTAACTGTTTTGTTCCTGGCTGCAAACTAATCTGTACTGAGCTAGTGTCACTGCTTTCATCATTTTTTCCAAATAAAAAGCTCTAAAAAACAGCAGTGCACTCCCTGCTTAACACCAAACAGCACAACAAAATAGTTAGTGAGTTGCTGGTTAACAGTGTAGAGCATTCAAGAGAATATAAGAGGTAATGATTTCCCTAAGCAGCTGAAAAAAAAGGTTGGACATATATTCAGGTGTCCAGAAAAATGACTCTAAATGAATGTCAGTTTGTATTTGCAAGTAACTGATAATAGTTTCCAAACAACTTCCCACTTAAAAAGTGCTAATATGTCCGTGTGTTTATAGCTCATTTCCACCACTCCCAACGGACAAATAAAAATCTATTATTGCAGGTTTAAAATGTTTGTTTGTTTCAAGAATCTATTTCAAACCAGCATAAGCACAACCACAAACAACCACCTATCTGCCTTTAATACAAGGTATTTTGTATCACATACTGCAGTGCAAGGGCATTAGCACATGAAGCAAACAAGTGAATCTGTTACTTTGAAATAACCATTCTCATCAGCAGAAACAATAACACTCATTAATTATTGCTGAGCTTCAAAAAGGGCGCAGATTAAAGAACCCGAGCCATAATTAGTTCTACATTTGCAAACCATGAAGGGCCAAGCTTCACACTGACCCACTTAGGCCTTTTGGCTGGACCCTGTGATGTTCATTTATCTGTGTTACCATCTGAAGTGTATCCAATTATTGAGCAATGCAAGGACATTCATGTAAACAGCTAAGATGCAAAAAAAATCTACAGAGGGATTTTTCCATTTAGATGTGAGGCTTAAGCCTCCACTGTGACGACTGCGCGGCATGAAGCATGTGGTTAGCATGACGTACGACACACTTAGTGTTTTTTTTCTCTGACTGTCAGCCTTTCATACACGTGCAGCTTGCGGCTTCTAATATCACACAGTTACATCTGATGATGACTTGCGATATTTTCCCATGCCCAGGAACACACTGGATTTAATAAAAAAGAAGAGAAATCTTATGGCAGACAATGAAGATTTTGTCTGCATGTGTGCACGGCTGAATGTTAATGGTGGCATCTGTGTCTGTGTGTGTATGTGTGTGTGTGTGTGTGTGTGTGTGTGCATGCCTAGGCGAGGACACACAGAGACAGTGTCATTTTAGTGGGAATTGATCCAAATCATCTCCACATGAGTAAAGCCAGCAGCACTTAGCTGAGTTCAGCTCTCTTCTCCCTCCGGCTGCTGCTGAGCTGAGCAAAGCTGGCTGTAATGGCTGAGGTAATGCCGGTCTGTGATGTAACTCCTCAAACGCTCTGGAGCATGGTTCTTAAATTAGGGGGAAAACTACCTTCAGTGAAATTAGAAAAGTCCAACCATTATAGTCTGGTAGTAAATTGCATAATCAGTGGAATGCCTTTTGCTGGCTGCAGCAGATTAAAGTAAAGACTGTGTTAAACTGTTGAACTAGGAGGGTTGATCAACAATGTCAGAGAGGTTGCTAACATAATAATAAGGGCCTGCATCAAAAGCACAATCCAACAGAGACAGCATCAACTTGGATTACACGGTTTGGGGTAATTCCTATGAGGTAAAATTGTACTGACTTTAAACCAGAGAAAACTCTTTTATCCATTTAAGAGCAAAAGGTCACTACAAGGCTTATAAGCAATTATGCTAAACACAAACTGGTGAGGATGATGAGACAAGCAATGGGAAAGTGAAAAACAAGGCTAAAGCAGCTCATAGTCATTGATGAAATGAAAATTTCTAAGCTATACAGTTGCCTTATTGTGTTTTTTTTTAATGAAACCATTTATTGTGCCATTTTAGGATAAGGTAGAACAGTAGAGATGATGAAAAGAGGAAGAGTTTTGCAAAAAAAAAGGAAATTCTAATCCTTCGCTTTGGTAACCCTTGAGCCTGCTTGGTCCCTGATCCTTTGTCAGTTTCCTGCGAACTGAGCAGGATGTGGGTTTATGGGAGGGACAGCAGATCCCTCAAAGTCCAAATTGGCAATGCTTCAGTTCACACTGCGCTCACGAGAACTTTGGTCAGGTCGAATCCAGTGTCAACTTTGAGCCTTTGATCTGAGACACTCCCACTAATCTCTGCCTTCCGAGCGGTGCTGAGAGGGTTAAAATGGATCATCAGTTAAACTATTCTCAGGCCCTGCTTGCCCCTTGTACAACTCTGCTGGGTAGTTTTTAATTTGTAGTCACACGTCTAAGCCAAGAACACAGCAGTCAAAGACTAACATGACTAAGAGAGACATTTCAGAATTTAGTGCTTACTTATTGGTCCAACTGGTTTATGAGAGAGTAACAAGACTGACAAAGAAAAACTTCCTTTGCCAAAAAATGTGTGTCTGTTATAATACTGCAGAATAAACTGCTAAAGCATTTCAACAGCAGCCGTAAGCAGTAGGCCCGACACACACACACACGAACACACACGCAACTGAGCCTCTCTCAAGTCATCTTTGTTCTTGTTCTGCTCTTTGAAATAGAGCAACAGCAAAGCCAGATGAAGGGCATATTCTGACAAATGCCTCATGCTACAAAGGTGATAAAAGCAGCGGTGTCAACATTTTTATCAAGGCAAGGAGTTCAACTTCGAACATGAATCACTGAGTCTAAGTGTGGGCAGCGTGACTTCAAACAACTCACCTGTTGTTGTGGAGTTGCTGGAGGAGTTCCACTTACAGTTGCTTGGCCGCCTGCTGAGGTTCAGATCCAGACGAGTGATCGTTCGCTTGTTGCCGTTCTTGTCGATGACCTCAGTGAAGATTTTGGGCTCATCTGTGTTGCTGGAGCTGTCTTGTTCGTGGTCAACATCCTTGTCTGAGAGTAGCACAATGCGGTGATTGAGCTGCGGGCTTGCCTGTTTGGAGGACAGAGGAGACAGGACTGGGGACATGCTCTGGAGACTGTTGGAGGCAGGGAAAGATGTGTTGAAGACCCCAGCCAGAGACGGTGAAGAGGGGCTCCTTATGTGGGCTTTGGTTGGGGGGTAAGGTTCAGCAGTATGGATTAGGGGCAACCGTAACCCCTCAGAAAGCTTGTTGTCCGGTTTTACTCTACTGACTTCGGGCACAGGGTCTCTGTTCGGTCCCCTCCATTTTCCACACTCCTGCTGGCAGCTGCTGGTCCCTGGTTGCTGTGCAGCTGGCCCTGCACTGTTTGGACTTTTATGGCTGACATGTTGCACTCTCCCTTCCAAATCCTGCATTTTGGCCACCACCCTGACACCTGTATCATTCTGGTTGATTTCTTCATACAGCTGCTGAGTGGACTTGACTGATGATGCATCTTCAGATGTCACGTCCATGGAGTCAAGCCTCTTAGCTGGTCGAAGGTTGCTGCCACTTTCCCGTCGGGTCAGACCCTCCATCAGGCTGCAAAAGGACGACTCGTAACCCAGCTCACCGTCATACTCTGAGAAGTCATTGCAGAAATCCATGTCAGGGTCAAATGTCCGGTTGTCCTCCATGAATTCCCAACCCTCCTGAGTGATCTGAAAGGGTTCCTCCATGGGCAGGATGGGATTACTGACTGCACTGACATAAGAGCCTGTGAATGGGCTGTCAGAGATGTGGATAGAAGGTGGGATGCCTGGGATTTGCTCCACTATTGTGGCTGAAGATATGGAGACACTTTTGTGAGCAGGACGCTCAACAGATGAAGTTCCAGCGGTAACTTTCTTCTTTATCTTACTGTGCAGCAAATCCTCAGCACTGTCAAGCTTCTTACCTCCCAACTTCTTTATCTTTTTGCTCTTGGATGTGGATCTCTTTGGCTCTGGAGGCAGAGTGGAAGAGCAGTTGCCGCTATTGAGAACCTCACCTGCTTGGTTAACTTCCTGACCCTCCATGTAATCCTGGAGCTTCCCATCCTGGTTACCCATCCTGACTTTGTTAGCGCAAACCCTACAAAGCGATAAGAGATCCGCCAGCAACTGGTGGTGCTCTGCCGCCAGCAAGCAGAGCTCTGCAACCACTTCCTTTGTTGCCTGCTGGGAGTTAAGGAGTCCGCCTGAGGAGTCGGAAGACTGGCTTCTTTGTTCGGACACTGCGAGATCCTTCTTTCCCCAGTCATGGTCATTACCGGCCTGTTCTGGATGAGGGGCGCGGCTCTTGTACTTGAAGCTTGGGGCCCGCCTCTTGGGGAAATACAGGCTGATGTTGCTTAGCTCACGGATGGGTGGATATAAGAGCAACACAGTGTGTGTGCCTTCCATGATGGGTGCCATGGTAATCACTCAAGCACTCTGAGTAAGTGGTCAGCCCCTAGACACACTGACTGGACTTGAACTGCAAGGAAGAACCTCTGGCTATTCATCACCCGGACTGTCCAGATGCTGTCAAAGAGAAAATAACACACAGCAATAAATCTGGAGAGATGTCACACAACATGTTTGATGACTTTGACATGACTTTTAAGCGCTCATCATGCCAAATTGCTTCTATTGTTGTATGAAGTATGAATTGAAGCTTTACATAAAATATATTATATATTATTATATTTTCTCACAGCTCAAAACACAGTTTGGATGACAATGCAGAGCTAGTTTTGATTCACAATACAAGCTGCTCCTTTCCTGACACAATGTCCACCATATTTCACTCTCGAGCCCATTTGATGATTAAAAACTAAATAAAACCAACAGTGTATAAATTAAACTAGACAGTGATTTTACCACACATACCTAACAACGTTTTATCCTTATTTTCCTGGCCATGCTGTGTATGTAGGTGTATAAAACATTTCTATTCCGCATTTCATAAACATTTCACAAGCTGCCGCATAAAAGCTGAGAGTGTCCCACAAGGTGACGACACACGCAGAAGCAAGTGCTTTCAGCTTCCCTCTGAGATATTTATAAAGCAAAACAGGCAAATATTTTGCATGTGCTCGAATGGATACCCTCAACATTTTGAAGCCTCTTTGAACTGTTTACATCATAACATAATCCCATGGGTTAATGTCACCTTGCAACAATCACGAGTGTATTGTTGAGTATCACGACGGCAGCACAGTTACAGTGTCCTGTGTGCTACTGCTCCCCACTACAATTTAAATCAAGAAATATTCTGTTAAATTTATGTTAAATTAAAATATGATACATACAACTCCGCAGTAGCTTCACATTAGCTTCATTTGCGGTTAAATTGGAAGCTAAAAGTAAGAACCGATCAATTTTACATGCAGAAGTTAAAAACACAGCAGCAGCTCGTAATAAATAAACAGTTACTTACCCGTATTTGTAGCATGGTAAATATTTCTTCACATCTCTGTAGCCAGTGCTCACCGCTGCTTCACTGGGCTCATCCGCTGCGAGTGACGGGAGTTTGGTCCAATAGGAAAACTCAGCGCCGAATCCCTGCTCCTTGATTGGTTGTTAAAAAAATCACCCCCAGCCCACATTTTGAGTCAGTGCAGCTGCAGCTTGCAGGTAGGCCATGTGATGAGATACAATATACTGTGTATGGCTTCAGCCGGTGCAGTGAGCGAAGAGGGAGCGACGTGTGGCTGGAATTGCTTTAACTGTACTTAGAGCAGTTGTTAGTGTTTTAAAGGCTGGCGTTATAATTTGATGTGTCCTCAGAGATAAGTGTATATAGGAGTACTTGCTCTATCAAGGCCCAGGAAGTGCAATTGCTTTCGAAACAGAGACACCTAGTGGCTAACTTGAATCGCTACTAGGTACTACTAGTACGGCCAACAGTAACTATTGGTTTCAAATCAAACAGAATTTCCTTGAATTATATCTGGTCAAGTTGTGTTTGTACGTATTTTTATTTCAGGGATAAGAGTATTTTTTGTGAACAATACTTGATGAATTTTGTCCTAATATACCATTAAAGTTACAATAACTACATACTAAAATGTGAAAAAATACAAAACAGTCAAATTTATTGAGGTCAACAAACACACGTATATGGACTCAGATAAACAGATATGTTGTAACAGCTTTTAGTAAATTTAGTTGAAAGTTATGTGGGGAACTTAGTGCTATATCAGGGAATTTAAATGAAAGACTTTACTTTAAAGTCCGAGAAATTATAGCATAATTCTGGTTATTTTTGTACAGTTTGCAAACTTATGTGAAGATAAGATTAAGTCACTTACTTTCACCTCAGATGGCTCAGAGAGGTCTACACTGCTGTTGGTACAACTCGATTTTTCTTGTAATAACATTAACAATAGCAATAACAAAAAACTAAAACTAAATTCAAAGGGGTAATGAAGTGCGAGTATTACCATTTGCATGTTTCTTTTAACAGGTCGTATATTCTTACGAAAACGAGGCTTGATGAAAGAGAAAACATGCACAATTAAAGGGGCATGTCCCAGCATTGACGCTAGAGGGCGGCATCGCACCGTAAAAAAGCTAGCGTGTGTCACTTAATGCAATTGTAGATATAAGTTGGCTTCAACAGTGTGTTGAACTGTATTCCACAAAAACGATAAACGACCATAGACATCATTCGTTGTTATTATTTTTTTTTAAACTGATTTTTGTTTTATTTAATGTATATGATTTAATGTAATCATTTTTTTTATATTTTAACACTTGTACAATTAAATTTCAGTTTTGCAGGCTACAGCCTTCTGGGCAGTGTTAACACAATTCAGGGTAGGCTATAACCATTTTTTCTATTTTTTTTTTTTTAATTTTTTAAAATTAAAAATATAACTCCCTCATCGCAAACAACGTGTCAAGGTTACGTTTGAACATAAAATGCACGTATTAATTGACAGTAATGTGCAGCTAGAACCAGATTTTTTTCAATGTTATTAACAATTGACAGCCAATCAGATAAGTTGTGTGTGATTTACAGTAGTTTACATTGTATGGCGGCAGGTCTGCTGTGCTCTGTGGTGCTGACCATGGTGCTGATCTGGGCCAGCACTGAAAATAGCAGCTTCCATGAATTCCCTGCATACTGTAGAAGAGCACTCCTTATCTCACGTTAGCATGTTTCCTGTGTATCTGTAGCCCGGAGATAAGGCGGGAAAACAAAACAACCGACGCGTTCAGCGTGCACGTCGCTTATTTCACCGCGTTTAACACTCTTCGGTTTGAATATTCGCGCTTTCACTGTTGTATTAATAAGGTCTGCCGGTGACGTCGAAGATAAAGACCCCGCAGCTGTATCTCGGCTCCAGGACTTGGCTTCTCCCCGTTTCCCCGCCACACCATCCATAGTTGCTCCAGCCCACCGATGCTGACACACACTCCTCCTCCGGACGGTGAGCGGGGCTTGAGCACAGGGGCTTGAGTGACACATGCTGCGGTAGTCTCCCCCGCTGTATGGCCGTGGATTAGCTATATGCTAATATCGATAGGAGAGAGGAGCCAGCGGAGGCTTCCCGAGTCTAAACAGGCTCCTTTGCAGCCATGGCTGAAGGTGGAGAAGGAGAGGATGAAATTCAGTTCCTCCGGACTGTAAGTACATTTCTTGCCGCTTGTGGGGCTGCTTGAAGCGCTGCGCTGGTGACTGTGGAAATATATGTGGCTCTCTTTTTCATGGTACCTTATGTGTGGGATTATGATTGTCGATTGCCGATCACTTGGCTTTTGCCTCACAGATCGTGTTTTTCTTCTATCCTGTAGCCTTTGATAACCCTCCGGCTTCTTGCAGATCTTAGAGGCGGTGATGTGCTTCATTGTTTTGCGCATCGCTCGCTGACAGCTATTGTCTTTTCTGCAGTGTCTGTCACAAGAAGTTGACAGCACTGTTTCCCCACACCATGTCAAACTTGTACATGCAGCCTTGCTGCACCGCTGCAGTCAAAATTGTCCACAATTTGGACAGGATGACAGGACACACTCTGTGATTTAACTTGATAAGGATCACAATGTTTCTTTTAGCATCACTTTAATGTCTTTGAGGATTGTGTGAGTTGTGAGACAGTGTGCATGCTGTATAATATATTCAAACGTGGTAGCCTGGCAGTGGAGGCTGCCTGTCCAGACAGTCACTCCAGGGTTCCTGTGCAGCAGCAGAGGTCTGTGCAAATTAATTTTGGAATAAATACAGTATTGCAGCGCTTGAGCCAGATTACCAAAGCTGTCTTACTTGTTGGACATGAGAGCAATGTGGACAGTTTGTATTATATCCTCATAAAAAAGAGCCTAATTTAGGATTAAACGGGCTGCAGATTATTTGTTCCCCTTGGCTCTGGTACAACATTACAGTAAAAAAATGTGTAACTTATTAGAGATGCATTTCTTAGGCTGAAGATTAGTGTGTTATGATTGGAAATCTGGCAGTGAGGAACACTTTACACTGTTGACAAAGATAGATGATGACATGATCTGCTCATCTATGGTGAAATGCATTTAGAGGCATATCATGTCTGAAAATACACACTCGTCTAGGGTAGATGAAGGAGCAGAGCACTGGAGGTCTTCCAGATAGACCCCGAGACAGTAGGAGGTGTTTGGTTGCACATATTACTGGCACTGCCGCTTGTTTTTATCCTTTATTAAGCTGCTCACAGATGCGCAACCTGCTGTACTTTGAGACAAACAGAGCTTGTATGTTCTTGTTTGTATGTAAATTCTAATAATTTTCATTTCTAAAACAAAATTTCCCCTTAAAGACATGATTAATTTGTTTTAAAAATCCATTTAACAAAGTTATGTCTTTCCATAATCAGCTCTTATCAAAATGTCAACAGAGATCTCTAATTAAACAACATTCATGAAGTGATGGAGCCATTAATGAGTCAGTTCTAATCCCAACACTCAGAAAGAGCTGATACCTTCTCCTAATTTGTCCTGCATTGGCTCAACCTTTTAACCACAGCACACAGAGGTTGACACATCAGCATGCCTGCCACTCCACAAAACAGCTGACATTTTAGCACTGTTTCTCCTCATGTCTAGGCTCAAACTTAAATACCACCAATCCACTATAAGGATTTTAAAAAACAAGCTTCTTAGGAGTTGTGGATTTAGTTGTTTTTGCCTGCTTGACTGTTCTGGTTCCATTTACTGGATTCACAATGAACATTTTTCACACCCAGATGTAACCCTGGGAGAAGAGAGTGAGATGACATTGACTAATAGGAAACTGCTGTTGCTTTAAAAAGGGCTTAGCAGCTTGTTGCATCGCTCCACACAGCAAAGCAGCTGACAGGCTGGATGCTGCTGGGATGGGGGCGCAGTGAGCGGGCTTGGTGTTCATGAGTGTAAAAGTGTGTGCACGGCTGTGTGTGTGTGTGTGACTTTGTGTGTGTGTGTGGAATGCAAATGCAGAGCTGGAGCTGTGTGGTGCAGTCAGGCTGCACCAGACGTGCCACAGCAGAGCACAGTGCAGAAATTATTCAGCAGTTCAAGCAAGGCACAGCTGAACTAGTCAGTGTGGAGGAACAGAGCAGATACACGTACAAGGATGTACATGCAAAAGCACACATGCACAGCTATGCGGTACATTTATCTAGTGCATGACTAAAGTCAGTCCTGCAGAAACAGTTAATCCCATGTGCCTTTCTGGATAGATACATCATAGATAAAAGACGTATATGAAAGCAAACAAGAGTAGCTAACAAAATTAACAGTAAACATAAGCAGCAAATTCTTAATTAGCACCATAAATCAATTAAAACACATGAATGCACGCACAAACACTGGCACTAATCTTGCTTTTACATAAATTGCACGACTGTAGGCGGCAAAAGTCGTGAGGAAATGTCGAGGCTATGTTTCTCGCTGGCATCCAAATGTTGCTTGTTGTTGGAGTCTAGGAGCTTGATGAAGCAGTTCGCAAACTGCCTTTTCTCTCACAACGCAAAGTAATTTCCCTGGAGTGGTGGTAGAAATTACCCCAGCCGGACTGCTGCCTATAAACCCAACTCAGTGGGAGGAGAGGAAGGGGGAGAGAGGGTAAGAGCGAGGGTATCTCTAGCCACGGGTAATTTGATGTTACAGGAAGAAGGACGGTGCTGATTGTGAGCAAACGTCGCCCCCCCCCCCAAACTGCTGGTTCAGGTCAAGGGGGGGGGGCAAAGTGGTGTGAGCAGAGTTTAATAAAGCTGCATATTCTACAGGAACTTTATTCATACCGTTTGGAAATTGGATGCGTCCTTAGATGCACCAGCTGTAGCGGCACAGGCTTCATTATAAGCAGCATAGTGAATAAAATATCAGCTTATGGTTAAACAGCTCAGGCGGCTCATTATGTAAGAGCAGTTTTCTAAATGAATTGCTCGCCTGCTGTGCGTTGTGTCATTAGAGCAGATGAGAGAGCAAGTGGAGGAAGAGGAGGCATTGGAAACAAACTTTTGTTCTTGTTTGTTTAATTGGTATAACCACCCCTACAGAAGGCCACTTATTAGTAAAAACAGAGAAGCCTATAGAAATGGTGTGTGACCATCCACGCAGACGCACACATGCACTGCATCTCTGTTGCGAGGATCCCTGCTAGGCAAATATCAAATCCCGGCGATCTATTAGCAATTCGAGTGGGAGTAGTGACTTTGAAAAGGCCAGACTGGGGCTTTGACTAATGCACTGTGGCAGCGCTTGGCTTGTTTATATGAAGCCACCGGTCTCACTTTGCATCCAGGCAATGGCTGTTAATGCAGCAGCACTGAAGTAATGCAGCAAGCCAAACCAGCAGACTGAAAAAAAAAAATCACCAAAACGGAGAAAGGATGAGACTGTAAAGCCGTAAAGTGATAATTTTGGCTATGCTATGTGCCTGTGACATCAGTGCCAGAGCTTGCTGTACCTCCTCACCCACTCATGTCTCTACATGTGAACACCCTGATGGGTTATTCCTTTGTTGCTGCAGCTCCTTTTTCACCCTGCATTGCTCTTCTCTTCTTTTTTCTTCCGTAATTTTTTTTTTGTCTCACTCCTTCCTGCTTGTCACTTTGTCTCCTTTTATCTGTTGTCCCCCATTTATTTCCTCTCTTCCTTACTGTGATCTGTCGTTACTTTGCATGTTATTAACAGGCACAAGTGTGCATGTGTCTGCATACTTTGCTGTATGTTTTCTGGAGGATGTTGTCAGTTTGATATGTTGATGTGAGAGAGCCTAAGAGCCTGTGAGGTTACTTAAGTGCTCCGAGCTGGCCCAGAGGCAACCAAAGGTGCCCTTGATCTGATTCATTATTCTAAGTATAAAACAGAAAAGAAAAAAGCGTGAAGAACAAATTTTCCAGGTTATTGCTGACCTTTCAACACACGTCTTAAAGATTATGTCTCCATTTTTTCAGAGTATTCCATATCTAAGGCAAAGCTTTTGTGTGCATGATTTCACCGCCTTGACCATCCCTGACTCGCCACATGTTTGGCTCCTCCTGTCACTCTGTCACCTGCCCTGCGTTTAATTATTCGAGATTACCATGAAATTATTTCCACTGATGGGAATTGAGTTCAGCTCATCATCACATTCTACTTGACACGAAGGAGGGGAGCTTTAATGTTTTTATGATGAGGTCTGCTGTCATTTCATGGTTGAATTAAAAAAGTAATAGCTCAGTTTCATTAGCGACCAAAAGGCATTTTGAGCATAATGGTGCAGATTTGAGTGCAGAGATTTACTCCGAAGTACCTAAGTTGCAAAGTGATTTCCTGTAATTCTCTTCAACGCAAGTTGTCCTTTAACATATGTTTTTACCTGCTCTTATGTTTAGAAAACTGATGCTGAGTGGGAATGCTTGTCTTTCTCCATCTCTTTGAGGGGTGACTGATAAGTTTTTGGCCTTTGATATAATGAGATTTATTACACAGCTCTCGTTGCATCCATGTGAAGTTTAACTCTTTGAATAGTTATGCAGAAAGTTTAAAGTTAATTACTTTTGTGGTATTTGTGCTTTATGTAATTGAAAATTTCAAGTTAGCACTGTCTTAGAAAATGGGCAAGTGTGAAATCTGATTGACGCACTGTGGCCACATATAAGCTACTCAGAGTGCAGTTATATCATGTAGTCTATATAGTGTGGTCTCTCTTACACAACTGCTCTTTTTCTGCATTGCATACATACATACATATGTCCACATCCTTACTGCAGTATTGATTTCCCTCATATGTATAATTAACTTCACAGCAATCACTCACATTCTCAACATTGCACTTTCAAAAACTCAACTTGAAGAAAAGTAAGCTGGTGGAAGTGTTGTTAAGCAGAAGGCTGTTTCCTTGTGTTGCGTGATGAAGATGGACAGTTAGGCCTGTGATGTAGAGGGAATTAAGCCAGCAGGCCTGCCCAGAGACAACACAGTGTAAAGCTGCTGTAATGAGCTATTGATCTCGCCACCAAATGAAGAAATTTCCCTAGTAATGTCAGTAGCATGCAGTAATCGGGCCTGATAAATCTCTTTTTTTGTCAGAGCATAAATATTTTAAAAAGGCAGTGTAGGATGCTTTCTTTTAAAGAAGACCCTGACGCTCTTCTCTCTTCGGTTTTTGACTTCAAATGTTTACTTGTTATGCTTTAAATCACTTACAAATGTCTCAAAAATGTATATCACTGACATGCTGCTGTTGGCTGTATGCTAGCATGTACATATGGTGTAAAATAGCAAATTGCAGAAATATAATGTCACAAGTTATTGTTTGCCCAAAGTTTTGTATTAAAGTACTTACTGGCAGCAACTAAATATTGAAAGGCATCAATAATTGAAAACAAAAGCAGGAAATTCTTTACAAAGGAGGTGTTGACATTTTATGTATTTTATCCTGAAAACTGACACCAGCAATTAACTGATACTCATGTGTAAACATACTTTTGATACTTAAAACACTCCATAACATGATATCTATCTATCTATCTATCTATCTATCTATCTATCTATCTATCTATCTATCTATCTATCTATCTATCTATCT
>JAQNCA010000007.1:14705073-14717154 GCA_029783725.1 Acanthurus tractus | reverse complement strand
ATAGATAGATAGATAGAGATAGATGGATAGATAGATCAGCTATTACATACTCTGTACAAAGCTTCAGTAATGATGAATGACAAGAGACCTTTTGGAAAGACTTGAATGTGTATATTTACACTATAGAGGGTGTATTTAGTATGAAAACCAGATTTTATAGGTCATATGTTTCTTTAAGTGAGAAATATTCTTTTCTAACATTTAATGTAATCAAACTAAGAGAACTCAGAGAGTTTAATGAAAAGCTTACCCAAAAACGCAAAAGTTTAAAAGATCTGTGTGTTTCTGATTACACTGAAATAAGTAACTGAATTCCTAATTGCTGTCTTCATGTAGAACAACTTAATATTTCGCACACCAGGGAAAAAAGCTATTGTAGCCGACCAGTCCATCCCTGGCAGAGTTCACTTTATTCAGAAACAAAATGATTTTTTCCTCCCATATCTTCTCAAATAGCACTGATTTGGATGAGTCATAGCCCTTTTGGTTTCCTGTAACTTCTTTTGTGCATCAGCCACATCCTAATATTCATGGCAGGCTGCTTTTGGACCAACAACAATGCAGTGCTATTAATCCTGCAAGTTCCACTGACGGCATACGGAAAACATGTAAACACAGGATTGTTGCTCTCCACTTGTGTTGCTTTTAAACAGAGCTGCTCACCATGTTGGCAACAGACAAAATATTAGCAAGTTGTCTGGCTGACAGCAGTAGTCTGTGTAGCATCACACCAGTCACATGATTGTTTTAATGTTGGGCACAATATCTGATCATTAACTTAAAAGACCTTGCCTTAGCCAGCTAGCACTATATATATCCTGCAATACAGTAAGCACTGTCCCTTTGTGGTTCAAAGCTTTGGTGCTATTCTTAAGTCCCTTTACTTCTTGCCATCTTGTTTAATGTAACCCAAAAAATACTTAAACACCATATGTCTCAGTGCACACTTGCCACACAGGCTCAACCATCAACAGCCACTGTTAGCCCGTTGTCAGCTTCTGCCTCCTCCATAGCTTGCAGGGCCATTTCTGTCTCTGCATCACTTTGCCATCGCTTTTTGGCAGTTGCTGTTGGCTCACACATGTAAGGCTGCATTTCCAAATCTGTGGCCATCCATTAGTCATTGGTTGCATTAAATCAGTCCTCTCCACAAGTTTTTACTGGTGTATACCTCTTTAAAGTCATCTTTTTACAAGGTTGTTGTGTCAGAGTAGTTGAGTGCAGTTACATTTCTAAAATCCATTGACCGTTGTTTTAGTTGTTCAGTACATCATGGTTTGCCTGAGTGATGTCATATCCTTTGATCATGCTGTGTGCACTGATTTCCCAGATCACATTTGTATCAAAGTTATGTAAGTAGCTATAATGTTAATATTTCCAATTATCACAGGAATTATTTATAATGAGTGCTTATTTGCTTTCATGACCAATATCACTGCAATATATACTGTATCTGTCTGTTAAATACTGCAGGCAGCTAGTTAGCTGAGGCTAGCGTAGAGACTGCAAGGCAGGAAAAAAAATAATGAGATAATATAATAAAATGATAAGTGAGATTTAGAGGTGCTGGTAGATTATTATTTTACCTTTCAACAGAGCCAGACTAACTTTTTCCCTTAGTTCCCGGCTTTTATGCTGGACTAAGCTAACCACTTCCTGTCTGCGTAGCTTCTACTTAACGAACAGACATGACACTCGTGTGTAGCCTCTCATCTTACTCTCAATAAGAGAGCGAATAAACATATTTCAAAAAACGCAAGGCAATTCCTTTAGGTTTATTTTGAAACAAGAATGTTGTAGGAATGGCAGAAATACAACATGATAAAAACTTGTAGCAGTTCCCCTGAAGAGAACCATGGTCGGACTGTTTCTGCAAGTGTTGTCAGGCTGTCTCAGTTTTACCTTTGTTTTCTTAATTTGATGATGACTTGCTACACAAAGGGCTATGCTGGACTACTCTGATTGTACTCAGCATGTGTTGTTGTTCCCTGCCATTTCACTCAAAGCAAACCATCGTTTTAGAAATTCTTAGCTGACAGAGTGATTCCACATCCATCCAGAAAGACAAAGTTTGGCTCATTTAAATCTTTCTGGCAGCTTGAAACAGATTGAAATCTAAATCTGTAGCCTTGACCAAAGAGTGTACAGCTTTCAGACTCATGTAGGCTTCTAAAATGACACTTGGTGATAAACTCAAGTAAACACAGACATGTGGGGTGGGCTGATGTATTTTTAACCAAACCAGAGTAAAAACACTGCATGCATTAGTTCACTTTTTGAGAACATACTTTCCTTGAGTGACAGTGAATCCTGTGCAACCGACAGCCCTGTTTCCACAGAAACAATGTCAGTGTTTCTAACATTTTACCATGGATGAAAATCATTAAAACTCTCACTACTTTTGGCTGTGCTTGTGAATCATTCTCCTCCCACATAAAGCTCTGGTATCTGCTGTAATTATGTCCAATGTTTTGTCTCCCCGCTGTGCCTCTAATAGGCCATTTAAAGGAGTGTTTACGGCTGCAATCTGTTGCTGTTGACCCTCACTTTACACAAGAAAGTTGAGTGTCTATCTCTGAGATTTTAAGCAATCTTTGACAGTCTCCTCAAAATTGTGATACTGGATCATTAGGCTGTTGGCAAGGTACTTCCATTGCCACCAGTGCATGTTAGTGAAGAATCCTGTTGACTTGACAGAGGGTGTGTAATTGAGTAATTTGCAGGATCTTCACTCATAGATGCATTCGGTGCTACAATAATTGCTGTGTTGAGAAAATCCAGTGATGTTCCCCCTTCAGGCAGTTGCCAGAGTCCTGGCCTTTTCATCTGATATTGACAACAGTGGTGTTTCCCACCTCATAAAAGATTTATACCTTTTTAACAACCTCTGCGTAGCACCACAGTAGCACAGACAAGGAGATATCACCCTCTTTATTGGGGCCTGTTGCTGCGGAGTCAACGATGTGTGTTATAAAGAAATGCACTATCCTGCCTTGGCAGTGAGCACTGTTGGAGATTCATGGGGGGTTGCACAAACAGCAAGGATACTCTAGCGACACACACATGCATGCCAGCGCATATTCAACCCATCTAATCAGAGCACATCATATTTACTTTTTGAGAGCATTCCCGTTAACCTGCAATATACTGTAGCATTTTTTTGTAGCTTCTACTTTCTAGTGGGACTCTGCAGTGCTTCTGTGGAGAGCTTTTATAGCCAGGTCTATGTCTAGCCCTGCAGGTGAGGGAGTGCATAGAGATAGTGGAACATTTTTTATACCTCTGCTGGGCTGAGTGTCTCTGCAGCATTCCTCAGTTTTTCTCAGCCCCCAGTAGCACTCCCTCCCAACTTACTGAAGTGTTTCTCTGGCAGTATAGCTGACAAGCTGACACTTCAAAAGTATCTTACCAAGCTTTTAATGGCCTCCTCTTGAAATGTATGGCAAATTAGAGTGCTGCAGGTTGATATTTGACGCAGTAAAATTTGCCCTACAAGAGGCTGTCTTCTGACTCTAAGCTCTGATGAGGTGAGACGTCTGCTGTTGTTTATTTCGCCTCGTTTTTCACAACATATTGCTAAGGGTCACGTGTCTCTAAATTTGGCGGTTGTTGCCAAGTCGAACCATTGCGACACTTTTACTTTGTTTCCATCTGTCTTCTCTTGTGTGATCCTTTACTCTGAGTCTCAGCTGTGCTTTAGCTGTGACACCAGAACCTTTCACCTGGGCATCATCACCTTGAACAAATAGAGTTTGACACTACGGCGTCTCAGCTGCAGTTCAATCTAAGCTCAGTCCTGTGCCGGGGGCCCAGCGAGGCTACACTCGCAAGCTCTTGGACGAGCACACCGAGGAACTTAAGTCAGGTCAGGCCTTAAAGGACGATGGATATTTTTATCTCGGAGAAGCTGACACTGCGATCATCGTTATTGCATTTATAATGAATGAGTGTAACACTGCTACACAGGTTTCTGCAGAATGAAGTAACAGAACATAATTTTCTAATATATTTGTCTTTCCAGTCTTTGAACACGTAGTCGTGTTATAATGTTTAACTATGTCTTAAAATAATATCTAAACAAATTTGTAAATCATCTGAAAATGAAGTTAGAGTCAAAGTAAAAAATAAACTGATGTGAAACACAACATCTAACTAATGTAAAAAAAATCTAAGTGGTACAGATATTTATTGAGCCATTATTTTCATACAGACAGTGATTCTAGTTGAGAATTCTGACTAAATAGACAAAGCTTGTCTACCTTCTCTACTAAAAGGCATCTCATTCACTCGTTGTATAAGATTCTCCCCTCTCTGCACACTCGCTCACTTTGGCAGGTTAGCCAGCGATCGGCCGCTACTGGAGCCAAGTTTTGCCAATATCAATTAATCGCTCGGCTTCTAACAGAAACTGTTCTGCAGATTGCCTTGACTCTTGAAAGTTGCTGCTCAAGATGTCCAAGAAATAGTTTTGCACACTTTTTATCAACTGCTGGTTGACTTTTTTATGTTTGCTTTTTTGTAGGAAAGCTAAAAAGCTTTTTACCCAAATGCCAAACAGTCTGTGCATAAGACTGCCATTATAAACATTAACTGCTCAAGCTGAATATACAGCAAGTGCCATGACCTGACATCTTTTTCTTGTGGATTGGGCTCAGGCTGTGCCATTGCTGACACACCAGTAGTCACTGCTCAGGTAGATATTCTAGGTCACTTATACAGTACTTCCACTATCTTGACCCAAAAGCAAAGTGTAATTTTCATCTCCACACCTTTTCAGTCTTTCCCCAGTGTCACACAGTCGAAATAGAGTCAAAATTCATGCTTCGCTTTCTGGGCACAGGATGGTTACAAATGCACCTGTTAGTGTTGTCTCCCTTTGGACCTCCGAGAAGGCTCTTCCTCTAAAAATACAACACATTGCTTGTCACAAAGTAGAAGCAGCCTATTTTCCCTTCTCTGTGTTCTGCTTTAAAATGTCTCAATTCCCTTGGTAGATGAGGCTACACTTTGTGGACGGAAAGCAGAGGGATTGCAGTTTGTTTCTTTTGTTCCCTGATGCAGGGCCTTACACCGCCGTCACATATTTCCCAGGAGCGTCCTCAGTGCCATCATGAAATTGTGGGGAAAAAAAATGCAAAAACTGCCAAATCTCCAAATCTTCCTCCATAGTCAATGTTCTGCCTCATCTTAAAGCCTTTAAAACATTTCAGCCAGGTTTCCTCTTTTTTTTTTTTTGTTCAATAGTATGGATAATGGAAGCCTGAAGCAAGGAAGTGATGAAAATGCTTACTTAGCCTTTCACATTAAAGTCACCGCCGGGGAGGAGCGGCATTGCTGCAAGGTGCGATGAAACACTTTACAGCCTCCCTCCTCTGCTCCCTTGGTATGCAGCATGCTGACAGGCTTAATACTTCAGACCTTGGTGGGAAGGTTTGATCTGCCTACAGGGCTCACTTAGTAACACTTGTTTCATAAACTTTCTCCTCACTTGACCTCTAACAGTCCTTATTTTTAACAGACTAATACTTTGACATTTTCGTTAACATCTATGCTCTAATATACTCTTATTGCACCACCTACATCAGCTACAAATATCCTGTGTCATTTACAATGAAGCCATTTTTCACCCTGAGCTATTCGGTTCACAGTGATAGCGATACCTGTCCAATCTTTGAGACAGATAGCCTTGGTCCATATGGTCACTGCTGTTCCAAGCTGTAAAGTGTGAGTGTATGGTGATTGGGTAATTAGATTGCCCACAGTGATTAGACAGTTCGGGTCTGAGGCACAGTATGCGGCAGATGATTATTGCACACACAGAAACAATATGAGAGGATCAAAATGTGAATGGGACAACTGAACTACCGCTTATGAGATTATCTTCCAGTGCCTTGGTGGTATTTTCTGTTTATTTACTTTTTGACGGAGCATCAGTGGACTTTTAAGCCAATTATCTCGCTCAAACCAAGCTAACATGGAAAGATAAAATAGTTTTGCCTTAAAATATTAATTTTTCTAATTTGCGTTACGTCCAGCACCAAAAATCTTAAATGTAGATGTAGAGAAATTAGATTAAGGACAGCTGCTGACACAGGAATTTAATGTCCACTGAGAAATGACAAATGCAAATGCAAATAAAGTTGACATGTTAGGCCTGATACTGCAGTTTTAAAGTTATGATCTAGACCGCACACAAATGAAAATGTGTTGAATGGGTTAACATACTGTGTCCCTGCTAGTGCAGTCTACAGTGGAGCTGTGTACATTTTGTGCCAGGGACCGGCCACTGACACTATTCAATAACAAGCTGTAAAGCTGTCATCCTCAGCACCCTAAGCAAAGCCTTAAAAGGAGGCTGAAATTTTGCTGGATGTTGAGATTAATTTATGGTGTCACTCTGGCCAGGGGATTTTAATGATGTGTGTATGTGTGTGTGTGTGTGGTGTGTGTGTGTGTGTGTGTGTGTGTGTGTGTGTGTGTGTGTCCCTTGTTTTTTTCAATAGCTCTGTTTGGTTTTCTTTCTTCTCTCTCTATCCTTCTGTCTGTGCTCTCGGGGCAGCGTGTTCAGCACTGTGCCTCAAGATGAGCATTAGCACACCCATTTACACAGCAACACTGAGTCATTGGAACAAAGCTTCGCTCCTCTACTTTTTTTCTTTTTTCTCTTTTTCTCTTTCCATCTTTGCTGGTGTCACACCACAGTATGAGAGAGCGTTAAGCTACAAGTCAGTGAATCACTCAAACAGCATGTGTTATCTCCACTAGAATATTCTGGAACAAATGTTACTTGTCTAACAGTGCTCCTTCTAATACCAGCACCATAATAGGAAGAGATGAACAAAGGGAAACACATGTCCCTCGACTGTTATGCAATTAGTTTCGGACTTGTTATTGATGCTGAACTTGAACCTCTGGTCCTTAAAGACAGTATGATGCACCTTCTATTCATAAATAGAAACTTGAATACATTTTCATACAAACTAGGGTGCAACGATTTAAATTTTTTGAGAAATGTCATAGCTCCTAAAGATGTAAGTTTTCTATTACCAGCCAGGAAGCATCTATACTGCCCCCTGGTATCAGTGCAAAGCTGGGATAAGCGCATGGCCAAGCACGTTTGCAATTTGGTGCAGTGCAACTGTGACTTAATGGCACTAAAAATTGCTCTGCACCAACTTTTATTTTCTGACACACCCCTTGTTGCACCATTCCACCTATTTTAGTGCAGCCAAGTTCATTTTGACCCACAAAAAGAGCAGCTCAATGCAAACATGGGGGAAACAAACCTCTTGTGCTGTATCAAATTGCAAATGTGCAAAGAGATCTGCATTTAGACTTCGAATATAGGGACTAATGTCACTTTGAGTTCATCTCAAGTGACTGATACGTCCCTCTGGATACAGATGATACAGAGATAAATGAATATAACAAAAAATATATTATTACATCATGTTTAGCATGTGTATTTACTCCTAACATGACCAGGAAACATTGACAGATCGCTAAGCCAATAACTCCCCTCTGTTTTAATAGTAGACTGCAGTCCTCTCTGGTCCTGTTCCTGCTGTGGGTAGGCCTGGGGAACACCTGGTCTTTTTCTGTACCTACTCTGTGT
This sequence comes from Acanthurus tractus, assembly GCA_029783725.1. Classification (NCBI taxonomy): domain Eukaryota; kingdom Metazoa; phylum Chordata; class Actinopteri; order Acanthuriformes; family Acanthuridae; genus Acanthurus; species Acanthurus tractus. The sequence continues at coordinate 14,709,539 of JAQNCA010000007.1, read as the reverse complement.
GAGTAGGTGTAAGAGGAGAAATGAAAGACGGTAGGGGAAGCTTGTAGGGGGTGCAATCACTGCCCAGCTGTATTTTGTTCTGCAGTGCCCGAGCAGCTGTATCAATCTGTCCAGAACAAAGTCTGCGTGTGTGAGCCAGCCTCTGTGTTGAGTTGACTGGCAGCAGCAGGTTCCTTGGTAATGATGGAGACTTATTACCCAGTACACCGTAGACCAGTGTCACACAGGGACAAAGGCAAGTGGAGACAAGTGCTGTGGTCTACTGCGTGTGTGTGTTTGTGCATGGTGCATTGCCTTTGCTTGTAGGATCTTTTCCATTGCCACTCGACATCCTTTTCCTTTCCTTGCTCCTCTCCTCTAGTCTCCTCTCCCCTCGCCTGTGGTGCTATACCCTTCCACCTCCTCCCAGAGGGCCGCTCAGCGCCACCCTCGGATCAGCTTGCAGTTGATTCACCGGATTCTTTGGCATAGGATCAAGCTGAAGAAGACAGAACAAATCTGACCTCAAAGAGTGAAGCAGAGAGCAGGAAGCTGCTGCAGCTGCAGGAGAGGAGTTTGGATTTTATCGCCACAAGTCTTTACTTTGATGTGGCATACTTAGCAATGGTAATTCCTTCTTAAAGAAAGGTGTTATTGCCTTTTTTTAATGAACTCCTTTCGATATTTACACACCCTCTTGCATTAATGTGTTTTTTGCAAGACTCAGGCACATACACGGAAAAGTTGTTTGTTATGAAGCCAGATTTGCAATTCAGCTTTCAGTGCAGGCTTTACACATTGCATTGTAAGGAAGTGACAGCATAATGTTGTCATAGACACATGGCTTGTGGCTCTGTCAAGACATCTTAGTGGCCAAATTAATGACATCCCTTGTCATGTTGTTACTGTCCTATGGGAGTTGTAACTGTACTCCCGTAGTCGTTTTTATGCATTGTTTGTTATTCTTTCTGCAGCACTGATGCTCTAAACTCGAGATTGAGTGTCCCACATAAACGATGATGAGTGATGGTAATGTCGAGAGAATAGAGTGCGGGGTGTAACATAGTGCAAGCTGTGGTAACACAAGCCTTGTGGGAGTCATTGGAGCAACACATGAAATACTGGAGCAATTCACTTGCCATTACACGCAGACTTACAATGCTCAAAACCAGCAAAGATCCTGTTTTCCTTCAGAGAGGTACTGGCTCTTTTGCACCAGCTTGCTGCAGCTTATTTGTGTCTGTAAGACATTTTTTGACTCCAGCTTTACAGTAGGTATTGTAGAGCCTCTAGGATGTACTTGAGAATACATTGCCAAAGCACCGCAGCCCAAGGCACGACTTTATAAGGTAGTGAGAGTGTCTTTCCGTTAGCTGATGGCGTGCACTGCACTGCATTGGATTTTGTGCTAAAATGCAATAGACGTCTCTTCAAACTAAAGGCGCAGATACTTTAGGCTCCTCTAGAGAGCATTTTGGTTCGGGCACTTATTCCAATACTTAAGAGGAAGTCTTACACTCCACATAAGCCAGACTTCTCATCGCTGTTGTCTAGTGATCTGATTTGAGAATCTGTATATGCAGAAATGCACATAGAAAATGAGCTGGGGAGAAAAAAGGAAAGATATAAAGATGCTGATTAAATAATTGCACACTTGTAAGGGCTTTAATACCAGGATTATTTTTTCATGAGCCATAACAACCAATTACTTGCCTCTAAACTCTGTAATCACTGCTTATTGTCATCAATAATGATAATGTATTTAGAAGCACCATTGTTAAGTGAATGAGCTCAGTCCATAACAGCAGCGCTACAAGGTCAAGCCTGGAGGTCGACACCAGCAGCTTTACACTCTGTGGATCTCGGTGTTTAACAGGAGAGAGTGGCTTTCATATGAATTCATGTACAGTTCACAACAGGGACTGGCTACCTGCTGCCCTGATGAAGAGACCTTTGGCACGCCTACCTGTCACTATGCAAAAATCTCCACCAATGTCATTAGGCCCCTGTGCATCGGGAACGTGTGATTGGTTGAAACCGAGAGAATAAGCTGAGGTTTCATCATAGCCTGCTCATTGATATGCTTCAGCGTTACTCACACGATTCTCACAGGAGTTGTATGCTGTTGTTTTTGCACGCACACACTCGCATATGCGCACATATACACAGTGGGGATGACAAATGCATGGATTTACACAGAACAAAGAAATGAGAGTGAGGGTGAGTGAGAGAGAGAGGGAGAAATATGATAGAGTGAAATTCAATATCAAGGTGCCCTTGGAGACTCGACTCACTTCTCATGTTGTTTAAGGATGGGAAAATGAATTATTGTTTTCTTTAATCTACAGAGAGCTGAACCTCTGACGTCACAGCCAAACTAGCTGTTGTTCTGCTAGCTCCTGTCTCAATCTCATCAAGTGCTTTTTAGCTGATCTGAAGCTACTGGATGTCCACAGGATGAATACTAATGACTTTGTTGATCCCCTGTGTTTTCATGTAATACCACCAGCAGGTTGACATTTTTACAGTGAAATGTCTCAGCTGTTGTACCGTAGATTGCCACCTGATGCGTTACAATTGTTCATGTCCCGCTCACTAAATTTGTTATCACTTTGATGATCTCCTGAAGTTACCTCTTTAGGAAGAATCTTGCATAATATCAACATGTTATCATTGTCATTTTAGGTTATCTATGTAATCATGATACTGTTATCTCAAAGCACCAGTGTCTGAATATAATCTCACAAGGCCGCCAGCATGGCTTAGTCTTGCTTAAGCAACCTATTTGAAATGAAATGAAATGCATCTATCACAGAACGTGCTCTTTTAATTTGAATCCTCGGTGAATTGAACCAAAGTAGGAAATAATTTGTGCTCCCTTCTGATATCATCTCTCAAACCATTTTTTCTGTAGAAAGTCTTTGTTGTTTTTAAAAGTGTGCATCTTTTGTCTTGTTTCTGTTTTATTCCTGCAATTCAACACTCAGATTGCCTCAGTCTGTCAAGCCGGAGGTGTTTTTTACCTGCAGTGGTCTTGAGCTTGTGCAAAATTTAGTATTTTTGTCAAAAAGAAAAACCCAAAACAGAAACATTAAGTAAACATGTTTTACAGTTACATCCCTGTCTAGACAAAAATGTGAATCACACAACATTTTCTTGAGCAAGATTATTTTGAAGAGCTCTATTTCGACCAATTTGCATTAATACATAGTCAATGTGATGACTTCAGTTTTTTACCCTGCCTTTTTCTTTTCCTCTCTGTACAGCACTTTGAGTTTGCTTGACCTTTCTAAATGTTGCCATGGAGTTTTTTGCATACAGTCAGCCAAAAATATCAGACTCCCCTACAGTCTGATGTTCGCCTCACATTTTGTAAACTAACCCATCCCAAGTTGCTCTCTATCTCCTTTCCTTCCAGTCTGGCCGACATCACTCAGTGTTTGACTTTATGAATGATTGATAGGATTGAGTGCCCCCTCCTACTCAGTAGCAGTGAAGTGCAATAGGGGACAAGTGAATAAGAAGGGTTGGTGATGGAGGTAGTAAAAGACCGAAAGAGACAACGTCAGAGGCTTTATTGTACTTAAGTGTCGGGGTTAGATGGGGGGAAAAGGTTCAGTCATGAGCCAGACAGAGGCAGAGACATGAGAGTTTGGCTCTGACTAAAGAAACTTATGTGTGTATGTCTGTGTGTGTGCGTGCGTGCGTGCCACTCAGACAGGAAGGAATGTGATGCGCAGATCAATAGTGTCCTTATAGGACCCAAATCAACCCTGTGCTCGCTCTTTCAACAGGGAGACTGACTGCATGTTCTAAGCCATTCAAGTGTTGATTTACCATAGAGGGCTATTCATTTCAATCTGCATCTGTGTTGTGTAATGTTTTCATATTGATCCAAGACTATTAGCATTATCCAAAGTCTTTCCCATAGCAGTCTCATGAATGGCACAATCAATTTTAGCAGTCAGTAATGTCTCATTTGTATCTGCTTCATTCTGTACAAACAGCACACATGTTTCTTAGACTGTATATTATAGTGGTGGTGTGTGTTTGTAGGTGTGGATGTACTATGAGGGGTTGAGCACGAGGTAAGCATGACTGCCTATAATGTGACAAATGGAATTAAGGTCACGTGTTAACAGTTGGCCGGTTATGGGAGGATCATTGTGTTGACCGTTGATGTCACATGACCTAAATTTTATGCTTTCATTCATCTTTTACATAATAGAATCTAAATAAACTCCATGACAACCGAGCAAACTCTGGTCCCAGAAAATGTTGCAGAAATGTGTGAAAACTTTTCAGAAGAGATTGCATAAACTTTGCATCTAGTTTTTTTTCAAACAGCTATTTCCATGGTAGTTTTGCATGCTAAACTGTGCCAGTGAAGTCTGTCTGTCTTGGTATCTCGGTATAAGATATCTGGCTCTTCTAGCACAGTTAACATACAACTATAACACTCGTGTGCCTGACTTTGAAACCTGATA
>JAQNCA010000007.1:14692711-14704587 GCA_029783725.1 Acanthurus tractus | reverse complement strand
TATCATATTACAAATAACTGGTTTTATCATCAGGACACACTGTGTTCCTCATAGACAAAGGCTCACAGTGCTTAACATCAGACTCTCCCTGAACCACATCTGCTGCCCACGTGAACATCAGCTGAAAACAAATGTGTCATGCGTGCGTTTTTAGGGCCCTGAGGCTCGTCATATTGATTTGCACGCAGTGCAGCACAAATGTTAAAAGAGCTGCACACACATTCTCATGCACTCAGAGACACACAGATGCAGAACATCGTTTCTCTCTCTCTCTCTCTCTCTCTCTCTCTCTCTTACTTGCATCATGCTCCACTGTAATGGAGAGCTTTACTGTTACTACGACAGTACTACTGCTGCACACCACTCTCAGCAACCCCCCCACCCTCGTACATTAAATAATGCAGCTGGCCATTGTGCAGAAGCCCCCCCCCCACCTCCCCCTTGTCCCGTAGCAGCACATATCAGCAGATTTCTGCTTGCTCTGCTATTGTGAAGAGTAACTGTATCCAATTCAGCGTTTACGGGGCCAACACTGTAAACACAATCAGCCCATTTACACAACAGCAGCATCAGATGTTTGTTTTCAGCTGTTGGTCTCTCAAATAATGCATATTAAGGGAATTGTTCTCTTTAATACCTGCTTTTACTCATGTGTATAATTGAAACAATTGATGCACATCACACAGCCAGGGAACAGGCTTAATACTCGAATGGCTCCTCTGCTTTACAGATGTAAATTGTTTGTTTATTTTTGATACCTTCTTATGCTGTTACATGCTAAAAAAAACTATGAAGAATTTTGCAATCAATCTCTGATAAAAGTGTTACTTTGTCCTTCAGTTTTCCCTTAGCAGAAGATTTTCTGTACTGATGTGACAGATGTTCATATTGTATTTTAAAAAATTTAAAAATCACACTGTAATTTAATTATAAAATCATTTGCATTTGATTGCCAAATTAAAAAGAAAATATTTTATTTCTCTAAGAGTTGTTTTTAGATTTTTTTTAAAACTAAATTTTAGTTTACTGTGCTCACTTTTTGGACTGGAGAACAAACTGTAACTCCAACAAGACTTTTTTTCATTAAAATGAAAATGTAACAATTACAACTACAAGCATACATGTTAAATACATGCAAGCATGACTTTATACACTAATGCAGCATCAAAGCCATGCAGTGCGTCTGTCTTCAGACATAAATGCCTCAAACCACTCTCATCTTTATTTTCTTTTTCATCATACAACCTTGAAGTCAATTGCTTCATTTGCACCCTGTAAACTGAGTAAACAGCCTATAAGAGGCTCAGCTATAGATGGTGTCTGCTTGATCATTGCTTGCATCTAGAGGGGAGACGTCCCAATTAGTAGGGCTGAGGCAGAGGAAAAGGGATAAATTGTAAAGGAGGGGCAATATGTGTTTAATTTATTAGCTCTTTGTGATGTCCTTGACTGTTTAGGTTTAGAGTTTTATTACACTTTGTTGCTTAAATGCATAGACGAAGTCTTGCTCAAGGGCAATTCAAAAAAGAAACTTGTCAAAACTCACAATACTCAAAATACTCTGCTATGCAAATTATACAAAACATTGTTTTAGGTTGCGCATTTGCTTTCTTTTATCACATTTATTATGAAAGAGCCTCATTATAGATATGCCAGTATTAGCGGCCCCACTCAAGGGAACACACAGTGGTGGTAGAGTACATACAGTGAGTCATGTTATTGTGCCCACAGTGTGTATCCATCTCCTGTTGTTCCTTTACCTGTGGTGGTGAATGACCTGAGATGAAACACTTTCAAAGCCTTAGTGGCAGGAAAGTTTCCCTTGATCCATGAGCTAGGATGGGCATGCATGTGGGTGGGTGAAAAGGGGTTCTCTCGGGATGTGACGCACACACTCACACGAAACCAACACACAGACTGAAGTCCAATTTGTCTTGACAGGATGATGAAGTGGTGCTCCAGTGCGTGGCCTGCATCCAAAAGGAGAATCGCAAGTTCTGCCTGGCTGCTGAGGGGCTGGGCAATCGGCTGTGTTACCTGGAGCCCACATCTGAGGCAAAGGTAGGTCCCCATAACTCCACTGTCACTGCACGGTTTGATCCTGACTGATCTGAAAAAGCATTCTGGGGGACCACAGAGACGCTTGATATTTCCGTGAGATGTTCCTGCTGTGCTCCTTGATCAAAAATCATGTGCGTGTGTTTTCTCTGCGGTTATATGATCAGCTACATGTTCATGTACTGACTAATATATTCAGCAAATGTCACATGAAGCAGTTTCAGGACAGTGAGCTGGATGAAAGGATGCTTTCGCTCAGGCGACAGCTCCATGGAAACGAGACCTCCATTTAGTCCATCTGTGTTTAGGTCCTGCAAAGATCCAGTGAAGCCAAGCAGGGGCGCATAGAAAATCAACTCAGTGCGTCATCAAAGCCAGAACAACAGCTCACATCAACTGCACTCTCCTTGATGAGCTTTCCTTCTGACGGCTCAGGAACGACGACGCATCTCTGCGGGCCTGTCATCAGATGATAATTCTCAGAAATTACACCCCTGTATGTGCCTGATGGATTGTTTCATAAACAGCGCTGTCGTTGGCTCTAATTGCCTACTGCTTTATTGCAGCGGAGCCGCTCAGTTGTAGCTGCTGACGCACTCATTGGTTCGTGCGACTAAGTGCAAAGTTTTAATTACGACAGTTTAGTTGAATTTAATTGTTTCTCTTTGTAATCAGCAGGTTGCCACCTAAATGCATTTTAACAAATTATGAAAATCATGAAGCACATCTTCAACCTTAGTCTTCAACAGGCTATTAGGCAGAAATATCTGCGTTGTAGTTGGTTGTTGCAGAGAATTGTAACAAGATACTCTCACCTTTTTTCCTGTTGCTCCAATGCTTATATGATGTTTATGTTTTTCTGACGAGACACCAGGCTCAATTTTGCATTAATTGTCTTGCAATCATAATATGTTGGTATTGTCCTAGACTACTTTTGTTCAAGCAAGGACACCAGTCATATACAGAATGTAAGAGACATTAAAATGCTTTTCAAGGAAAGAAGGACAACATGAGGAGGTTGAAAGAGGAAGACCCTAATAAAACACCATGGCATTTGGTATCTTTTCTCCTTTCAACAACCCCTTACATGGCTCTCACACGGAATACGTGTGTGTATGCTTGGAGGGGGTTGCTGTGCGCAGAGGGAGGCAAAGCTTTCACCCCATATTGGATGGTAATTATACCTGACAGGTGTGATGGATGTTCTCCCCATCTTGCACTTTGTCTTCATTGCCGGCCGTTTTTATGAGAAGGCATCACCTCCACCTCTGGGATCAACAATGGAGAGGTGAAAGAACCCAAGGTGGCAACTGCTGAATAGGATGCCACCGTGTCTTGGTGAGCCAGGCTAGTAATGGACCACAGAACCAGGGAGACAGGATGTGCTTGATTTAAAGCGTGCACAGTTTAAATGGCCACATCAATCAGCCCGTGAGGAGCTGGTTGATTGTGATATACAACCTGCTGCTCCTGCCTGTCAGCAAACTCAATATTATGACCAGTGGAAGGTAGATGCCCACATACCATAATGACTGTTGGGGGTCTCAGTTGTGTGTGCAGGATATGACTAAGGAAACTAGCAGTGGTTTGTTTCATTTCCTTTCTTTGGCCCTTCAACACCAGTTTTAGTGGCTTCTCCAATTACACTGACAAGGAATGGCAGAGGACGAGGTCAGTTCCTCGGGGTAATCAGCTTTAACTCCGTTTGACCCTCTCTCTGGAGACAGAAACAAAGACGTGATCTAGTCTTGCCCACAATCTAGCTTCGCCCTTTCCCTCATTGCACTGTTGGTCGTAAACCAAACATCAGGGCATGGCCAAGCCGCTGTAAAGCTGTCTCCCTGCTCTGCCTTGTGAAAGGACACATCCTGAAAGGGCTGGGCACTCATCATCCCCTTCAGCTCTCCCAGACCTTCATATCACTGCCCTTCTCTCACGAGACAGTCCCCTCCCCACCAACTGTTACAGTCCTGTGCCTGCAGAGAGCAAAGGTCAGCTTAGTCACCCAGTGAGACAAGGGTGGGGGTGTGAAATTGTGAGATCCTTCAATGTGAATTCCAGTTCCCTCCCTTCGGCTGTCGGTCTGAGGCTCCTGTGTAAAGAACAAAACGATACAGAAATTCTTTTGAACATGCAGTCATTGCACAACTAAACAAATCAAGCACACGATGATGTACTGTTACCAATTAAATAGATTTCAGCAATCAGATTGCTGTTGTGCGAAGTAGAACTCATTTTATGCATTTTGGTGATCTGAAATGTAAAAACATCGTTACTTTAAACTGAAATTGGGTTGTGTGAAGTTCACAAATGAGGTTGGGTTTACCTGTGCAAATGAACCAGTTTTGGAGAAGTTGAGATACTCAGTAAGGAGGCCAGGGAGGGTGTTTAGGTCTGTGTCATTTATCTTGCAGCTGTACCCCTGCCTCCCTCATTCTGTCAGAAACTTGCCTCTGTCCTCTCCCGTCCCGTCCAATGTTGTCCTGATTTGGAATGCGATTTGGCATCTTCTTAGTTTCTCTAATTTCACTCTGTCAAAGACTTGGCTTATCTGAGCGCAGACTGACCTGAGCGCACTTAATCTGTTTCCAAAGTACCTTTTAATGAATATCGCCCACTCGATTAAGATGAACTCGGTTCAAGAGCGGTAAAAATGCAGCAGTCAGCACAGTCTTTATGAGTGGGCATCTAATCGGAATAACCGTGCAGATTCAGGGGACAGCCTTCATTTTCTGGCTACATGTGAATGTTTTTGCTCGTGTAGCAAAAAAAATTTCTTTGCATAATAAATCAGAATCTGCAATGATGGGTCACAAGACAGGTGGCTTTCATGATGATCAAGAGGAAAGCCACAAGCTATACAGGTTGCATGTATTGTGCTTTTCATCAGATGGTGCAGCTTGTTTTCTCTGCCCCCTCCCAAAAGCCAAATATCAGTTAAATCAGGTTTAAAGCTGCAGCGGACAATTTTGCACCATGGTAGATTAATATGATAGAATATGACGACAGTCTCAAAGATTTAATTTCCCAGAAGTGAATAAACTGCATGCTGCTCAGATCTAAATGGTTCAATGATCCAATTGTTTTTATCTTAATGATTGTAGAGGTTGTAGATTTAGTCCTTGATAGTTGGTATTTAGTTCTTTGTCAGTCCAACTTTTGAGGAAAATTAAGCCCCCGGTTGCTTTAACTATTAACACAGCGACCATTGCAAATATCAAAAGTGAATGCTGTTTATTTAGGCACTCCTGTCCTCTGAAGTGGCAATAGTTGCAGTTTTATATGCTGTAAAAATGTACCTCATGCAGCTTTGAGGTGATCACAATGTAAAGTTAAAATGCAATTAATTCAAATGTAAATACAGTCTGTAAAATGTCTAAAATGTTCCTTAATAACTTCTGTAAGAACTTTCAGCTGTGTTAGTTTTGAATCTGTGTTTCTGTTGCAGTATGTTCCTCCAGACCTGTGCATCTGCACCTTTGTGCTGGAGCAGTCTCTGTCAGTCCGGGCCCTGCAGGAGATGCTGGCTAAGAGTGGACAGAACAGTGAAGGGGTGAGTACACTATGTGTGCTGATACACACACACACACACACACACTGATAAGAAGCAGTCTGACAGTCCATACTTCAACTCTTCATAACCCATCCCTCAGTCATGAACCGTGTGTCCTGTTCTGTTAAACATTCAAGAGAAGGTTGTAAAACAGTTTGTTGTGATGAATGCAGTCAGTTAAGTTGAATACTCTTAAATGGTGCAGTTACTACAAAGAGATTAATGGGCAAAATACGCCCCATTACAGAGGCCTGGGGACCCCGACTGCAGAGAGGTCCGGGCTCCTATGAATATTAATGAGGACGCCCTGGCATTACTGCAGCTTTTCCTCAAGTGCTGCGTGCACTTTTGCCCATTTGATTAACACTGAGCCTTGAAGGAAAACAGCCTCATTCAGCTACATATTTCATTTGTAAAATAAACACTCTTCATGAAAAAAGAGCAGCTAAAGGTATATGTAATTTATTTCAATAACTTCCCATAAAATTGTAGAGAAGAACCTGTCTAATACAAACCCAAATGTTCGTAATCCTGCAATAACAATTTCTTTTTGGAGAAGGAGAAAAACTAAGTATGATGTTGTTTGAATGAGAAAGGAAAATGGATATGACAAAAAAAAAATCAGTGGACCCTGAAAGATGTTTGTGACCCATTCGCGTTTCAAAGGATAAGAGGGGAGCAAATAGGCTTCATTACATTGTTTGACAGGGAACACGTAACCATTGTTTTAGTTTTTACCTTGCAGGAGTGTTTGCTTCTCTTTCTCACTCCTCTGACAGATGTGTAATTCTTCCATCTCTATCTTCCTTTTTTCTGTGTACAATTTCCATCTTCTGCATGATAGACACGCGGCCCGGATCGATGGGTATGTTCACCATTCATATCATTCCCATCCTCATCCCAAATGCATGACGCGGTAGATTAGTCGCAGTTTGTTCTCTTACTCTCCCCCTATTGGTGCCTTACAGAATGGCTTGCCTACTACGAATCGTCACCGCTGAACATTTGTCTTTACATTACAAATCAATAAAAATCGGGGTTTATGCAAACACCAGAGCCCATACTTTGAGGTAACTAATGATCGTATGGATTTTTGTGTATGCCGGGTGAGAAGATTGTGTCTGAGCTGGTTCTGAGCTGACAGAGACAAATAGAGCTTCGTATAGACTTCCCAATAAGGTTCCCTGCAACCATCAGCTCTCACACAACTCAATTTCCACTGTTGGAGAACTAGAGCAGCGCCAATGCTGGATTAGCGTCAGATTAACATTAGTCTTGTCCTCGGGGCATTGAGATGGATGTTCATTGCAGTATCATTAGTTTTATGCAAACCCTACCACAGAGGATAAGCTCTAATTTGTCACAGTATCATAGTATGTACGCTATGAGTTGCCATGAGATGATGCAAACAGCTGAGACCACGATTTTATTTAAACAAGACAAAAAAATTATTCTGAGTGATTGAGTCAAAAAAAAAAACCCCTCAAAGCTTTGGCCAGTTCAAAATTTAATGCCACATAGTTAATGATGATGAAAATGTCCATTTGTCCTCAGTTGTTAGGACTCATGTGTGCTTTCTGTGCCAGAGCTCTGTGGCCACAGTGGACCGTCTGTGCAGCAGAAGGACAGAAGTCAAAATCATTCGTTTCACTGCCGTGGGGAGTCTAAGAGGTAGCTGGCAGGAAATTGTGAGCCACAGCAGAGCTCAAAATATTAAACGCTAAATTGAAGCTCAAATGGACGTATTTAACTGCTACTCCAACCTCATCCCTCTTGCATCAGCACCTTTTTAAGCCATTAACATCACAGTTAAAGTCCAGCTGAAATTAAAACGCCTTTTTTTTTTTTTTTTTGCAATGTTACATCAAAAAGTAACACAGTTGCTGCAGATTAGACAAGAGAGGAATGTCAAAAAATCTATTTTACCAATCAATGTAAGCTCATTCTCTGATGCTTTTGATGTTAAGTGCACATTGCAGAGCTCTCAAGCTTCAATTTGATAAATATGCTCAGACCATTCAGTCCAGAAAAACCGGGAGAGCTTTTTATAGCGGGTTTAAATCTGACAGTCTGAACATAAACTCCTCCCATAGGAAGTAAACTAAATAATCACTCTGAGTCACTCTGACGTCACTCATCGGTTTGTGGACTATCATTTTGAAGCCTTTAGTTTGGTATTATTGCAGTAATTATCTTGATTTTTTTGCACATGGTGACCATATTTGGATGAGAGGGTGGAGATATGGAGAAAACACATTGCCACCAGTGACGATGTGATGCCCAACAGCTCTGGTGACACCCAGCAATCGACTAGTGCCTGCTGTTACTCGAAGCAGCAAAGTCCATAAAATGTGTTAACTTCAAGTCTAAATGTAATTTTAAGAAGTAAACTGTGTGAAATTCCACAGTTTTGGGGAAAATGAAAATTATATGAGATGAAAACTGTGTTTGTATCAGACTGTAAACGTGTATTTCTGCATTTTTATATGGGGCTCTATGAGGACTTACTCACTGTTCATACCAGCATCTATGAACTATTTGAGCATCTGCAGTTTTTGACGTAGACTTCATTTTTCAGCCCTGGTCAAAGGTTGTTCCTCAAACCAGGCCAGGTGTACAGAATAGGTTACCATGGTGATCTAGCCAGGTTAAACAGGAGCCACCTTTATCACACTGAAAACACTGGTTTGCTGTTGACACCCCACTTTTTGAACAAGTGACAGAATATTTACCAGAGAAGAGCGTGCAGCTAAAGTCGGTTAACGAGCTAGAGAGCTAATGAGCAGCTAAAATATCTCAGAAGACTTTCCCTCAAATGCAACTTCGGTCTGTTTAGAGGTCGGTGTGGTTCTGACTCATAATAACGCTGCTTACATCAACCTCTCTACTCGTGGCTTGCTAGAGACACAACCAGCTTGTTGGTGAACCTGCAAGCTGCTGTCAGTCAAACACTAACATGCAAAAATGAACATTTCTAACCTTTTATCACAACAAAAAACTATTAAAAAAAATTTTTTTTTACTGCATAAAAACTATTTTTCCTGGACTATATGTGATTTCAGTTGGGCTTTAATATTTCTGACTTTCACACTTTTTCTACAACTGGCTTAAAAGATTTACTAATGTCACAGTTCTCATCTCTAACCTTTCGCATCTTCTGTGCCTTTTGTAAAAAAAACACCCCAGAGGCTTTTAGATTGCTTAGATTGGCCATTTTTACTTTGTCACTTCAGTGTTTTCTCTGTGCTCACATTTATCTGTTTTCAATATTGTCCACCTATTCATCATTCTTCTCCTGTGCTGAAATGCCACTGGAGGAAGCGCCATTAAAGGGGAAATGGAGGTTGAATATGTCTCGACTATGACTCTGAAATCAATGTGTCTTTGAACAGATGGGCTTATCAATAGACGGTGGCCGGAGCAAATCGGTAGTGCGGGCTGTTTTTTAAGGAAGAAGGCCTGCAAAGACAACACATTTGCAGCATGTGTAAATGCCAACCCCCATTTAGCTCACCATCCACCTGCGGTCAGTGTGTGTGAATTTGTTGTCACCCATGTAAACGGCGCTGGTTTGTTTGATTCGGAGGTCAAAAGAGTGAAAAAAGGACATCAGTGAGTCAGTCAAAAACAAAACATATCTGGGTTTGTGACACTTTTTCTTTGCCGCCATCAATGCTGCCTTTCTTTTGCTTTGTGGCTTTTTCTACCCCCCCTCTGCTTTATTGAGAAAAGCCACAATACTGCAGCCACACACACACACACACACATGCTCACACACGCACATAATCTGCTGCAGGGCTCACACACCAGGAGGCTGCGTCCTGCTAAATGTCACGCCTTTAAATTGATGTGAGGTTGTCTCTTGTGGTCAACATCTGGACAGGAGATAGAGCACACAGCGTGTTTCTCCTCTTCTTCGCCTCTATGGTTCAATGAGCTGAGGGTAATACAGTTAAACTCATTTCATTTGCTCAAGGTGTATTGAAATCACGCTGCAATGTGTCTCCACACATAGAGGATTCCTTTTCCTTACTGATATGATACACAGTTTCCCTCGCTGTGCTCTATCTGTATAACACACCGCCCAGCCGTGGGATGAGGAAGTGAGCGGAAGACTTGCGGGTTATTGGCTGTGGTGATTGCAGCTGGATGTGCCTCGCCGCATTAAGCTCAGTACCTCAGCCAGCATATAGCAGTAGCCAGAAGCACAGAAGAAGCCTGGGAGCCAGTGCTGCAGTCTGCACGACACAACTGCATCAAATCACAGGCCGCCTATTGTCCCTGTAGCCAATCGAAGGAGATGGAGGGAGAAAGAGAAAAAAGAGTGAAACAATGAGACAGAGAGATGCTGTGCATGTTGGGATGTTTTTCATGAAACACTGCCATGTTTCATGTATCTCTTAGAAAATTATAAGACTTACTTATCTTTGGTAGATTTAAAGTTTTGTCCACGGATTCTTAGTGTCCTGCAGTGTTTGTAGTTTTCGTTTAATGTGAATTTTAATGGTGTTTGGCATTGTGTCAGGAATCATTCCTGGATTTTGTGCCAGTGGCATTGCTTTGTAGAATCTCAAGCAGTGTTTTCCGAAATCCCTCTCAAAAAGTGACCATATGACAATCACATTGCCCTCAAGACTCTAATAATTTGTACCAAAGATCAAAATAAGGCAGTTGCAGGCAGAAAGGCTCAGGAGAATAAAAGTCCTTTCTGAGTAATGACACTCTTTCTTACCTTAATGCTTCCTAGAGGCTCATAAGAAAGGTGAGTAACATGGGAGTTGTTTGCCGAAGAAAACCAAGAGAAACTCTACTTAATTCCCTTTGCACCTCTAAAAGTAGAGATATCATCTGTTCCCCTCCTGCATCTTAACCCAACCCCATAAGCGGCGGAGTCACTCCCTGCTAATGACAATGTTGACATTGCATCGGAGACTGACAGTAGTTGTGCATCCTTCCCACATTCCTGTAGCCGGAGTGCTGGAAAGATGTCCCCGTATCCTGTTTTTCGCTCATGGATACAGGAGCCAGAAAACACCATCTCCTGTGGCAAGTCAGATTGCATGTCTTCATTGGCGAGAAGGGGTGGCAAAGCCTCCCCAGGAGATGCGTGCCCCAAGCTTGAGGTCATCATCGTTGGCGCGAAGGTCCTCGCTGAGGTCAACACCCAGTGCCAGAGGTCGGGTGTAGATTGAAGCAGTTGGAGGGAGACCACTGGGCCTTTTCTGCTCGGGTTTGACATGTAACTATGTGTTTGTGTGCATGTGTGTTTTTTTTTTTTTTTTCGCGTGCGTGAATCATCTCTGCAGGCGGCGCAGAGTGGCGGACACAAGACTCTTCTGTACGGACACGCCATCCTCCTGCGGCATTCCTTCAGCTCTATGGTGAGAGATCTCATGCAGTCACCATCGATGAGAACATTCAATTAGACCTCATTAGCAGAATTTAACCATCATTCGAGATTATAAGCGCATGACATGAACAGCAGAGGAGTGTGTGTGTGTGTGTGACGGCATTGTCCCATGTGCCTCGACCGCAGTACCTGGCCTGTTTGAAGACATCAAGGTCACAGACAGATAAACTGTCCTTTGATGTGGGCCTGCAGGAGGATTCAACAGGTAAGCAAACACCTGTGGCACGGTTTGCTTTCATCCACCTTCTTTTCCCTCTTTAATTCTCTCTGGCTCCGTCGCTCTTTGTCTGTGTCCGATTCTTTTACACTGCCCGTCTCTCTTTCTCTCTGCTGCCTTCAAGCACCTCTCTTTATCTCTCTCTCTCTCTCTCTCTCTCTCTCTCTCTCTCTCTCTCTCTATCCCTCTCTCTCTCTCTGTCTCTCCCTGTACCTTATTTGTTCATGTTTTTTTCAGCATCTCAGTTAATATTCTCTGCGGAGAACTGTACACAGAGTGCTGATTACATCTCTGCTGCACATTTGATAGTCTTGTTTGGTACCGTCATACCTGGACCTCCTATTTGCATTATTATTCATTTCATGCACCACTTAAAGAGATTGTTGCCATGGTGCATCCACATGTGTCCAGATTCTCATTCCTGCCTACTCTCACCTTATTGCATTATTTGTAATTACAGATGACATTGTGGCAGTGGCAATGTCAAGATCTCATAACTGTTCAATATATCATGTTGTTTAAATAAAACTAAAATAAATAAAGGCAGCATATATATGTATTTGTGTGTGTGTGTGTGTGTGTCTGTCCCTGTAGGTGAGGCCTGCTGGTGGACGATTCACCCAGCATCCAAACAGAGA
>JAQNCA010000007.1:14644254-14656632 GCA_029783725.1 Acanthurus tractus | reverse complement strand
GTGGTGGCAGCTGCTGTTGAGGAGCATCACATCTACTTCTGTAACAGCTGGAGGTGTCAGAGAAGTGAAGGAGGGTGGTGGAATGGTTTAAAATTCTCTAACAAACTAAAAGGTTTTTTTAAATAAATTTTTTGTTTTGATTATTTATATGTTGTTAGTAAGTGAAAAACACATCTTTTGAAAGCCATATTTATCATATTTACACAGACATTGGGCTATCCTTTGAACTAAATACTAATGTTAACATGCTAACTCATTCAAATTAAAATGCTAACATGTTCTTCTAAAATCAACCAGTAAGTAATGTTCACTAAGTTCACCGTCTGCATGTTAGCATGCTAAGATATGCTAATAGTGCTAAAAAAAACAAAGTACAGCTGAGGAAATGTTTACAATTTTCACTATCCTGTGTTTAACACATTAGCATGTGTTAGTTAGCTTATGCTTATAGTGCTAAAAACAAGTATAGCTGAGGCAGATGGTAATGCTATTAGTTTTGCATATATTTGGTTATAAACATACATTAATATGAAACCCTACATACATAAAAGCTACTAATGAGGTAGCAAAGGAACAGAGGAGTTGTTCTCCTCCCGGTTTTTGATCCACCAGAAATCTTTCAATCTCAGGCACGATGACTTGACTGAATAAAATGTGTTTGTGTGAGATCAGAGGGACTGAATGTGAGATTGCATACTTTCTGGCTTCCATCAATGTAACGGTAGACTGGTCAGATTTAGCTGTAGGACTGAAGTAAGGGGAAAAATGTAAAAGGGGTGTATTTGAGAGCAGCACAGACAGTGAGGGAATGAACAAGAGCATTTGATAGTGTGACAAAATAAGAGTCATGTGTTGTAAAGCATCTTGACTTAGAGGAGAAGAAATGTCGCTTCTCATTTTGGAGCAAAGCCGGTGCTTCCGACCTTTCTCTGACACCCACACAGCTCTCAGTGGTGGGATCAGTTACCGCTGGCTGTAACATTCTGTTGGCTTCACACCTATCAGAAAACACACACACACACACGCACAAACACACACCCTTGTATTCATTGACAGCCTGGTGTCAAATAGTCTTTGGAAAACCAAAACATCAAATCAACCTTAGAGACAAAGGGGTCTTAAAAAACACAATCACCTAATTGCAATACTTTTAAGGAAATCAATTGCATATAAATGGCTCCATCTTTTATGGTTCTGAGTTGTTTAATTGATGTCGCTCTCTCTCTTGTGAATTCTTACCTCAAGAACTGACTCACACACCCTCACCCACACACACACACACCTTATTGATCCAGTTTTAATGAAGCCCTAAGGGTACCCCACATAAGGGCTGTCCAAACAAATTCACCGTTTAACCGCAGAAGCAGAATATTGTACTGTACAGAACTATTAATATCGCTTCCACTTCACCTCCTTTATTTTGTTACATAACAAGGCTCCTTTTCTACTATCTGAAAATGTGCCTTTTCATGAATGAGCTTACAATCCATGGTTTTTCCCACAGAAAAGAAGGAAACTTTGTTGAAACCAGGGTGATTACCTCACCTTTAGAGCCTGGTGCTTATAGAGATGGTTAATAAACCCATGTGGCTTTGAGTCAGGCCATGCAAAGGACTTTAATGGAGCTGTGTGTCTTTTTTTGATCTGTGCTTCAGGTCTTATTTGCTTTGCTCTGTTAGTTTAAGAATGTGCCATTTAAACTGCATCTCTTATTTATGTGTTTGTTAAAATGGTAGCACCCAGTCAAGTGGAAGCTCCTTTAACATCAGTCTAACACAGCTCAGGGTTTGGTGTTTGTGTTGATGTGTGTATACGCGTGCACCAGAATCTTTAACGGATAAGTGTAGAAGACGATTGTTATGTCTTGTTGGAATTTCAGGTAATGGAGGAAAGGTGACACTATATTTTCTCCTTGAGGGAGTTGAACTGGACGATTGTGCCAAGAATGGTAGTCACAATTATTATGATCAATACTGAGATTATGATTGAGGCTGTGGCTCAGGAGGAAGAGCAGGTCGTCCACTTGAGGAAGGTCAGCGATTCAGTGTTTTTGCTCACTGTCGTTACTCCTCTACTTTGAAAGCATCATACTGTCAACATTCTCATCATGTTCGGCTGCAGAAGGGTGCTTTTATCAATAAAAAACACCACTTGGCCAACACCAAACACCAGAAAAACAAAGTTAGTGGAGCATTTGGCAGTTAGGAGAAGATGTTTGGGACCCAGACAGAACTAAAAGGAAAATGAACATTGGACTTTTTAACGAGAAGCAGTTAGTGCAAACAAAAGTTTGTGTGGTGTCGTGTTTGCTAATTGTCTAAAGCTGTTTGCTACACTTTCACAACAACAACTTTATAAGGCTGTGAAATTCCACCGTTGTGTTCAAAACTTGTTCCAAATGGCTTTACATATGTTGTAGAATATATTATGTTATGTGGTGTATTTTTCATGAATTGATGTCCTTTTCATCACCTTTTTTCTCATTTGACCATCGTCATGAGTGAATAAGAGATTCCTGCTTTTCCACAGTTTATAATATTTCAAAACAAATCATTCTTTCCTAAATTATTTCAATCACTCCTTTTTTCAATCAGTTTCTCGCAAATCCCCCTACTTAGCGAAACTGCAGCTAAATTATTGGAGAGCCCTTTTAGCTTCTCTTGATTGTGTAAAACCTTGATTGTTTTCAGTAGGAGTCATCCTGTACCAGATTTCTGTCTAGTCTCCAGTCATTTGATTTACATTGTCATTGGTGAATTTTTAGTTTATAAAAGGAAACCATGAGTCATCCTTGCCAAACTCTCTTTCCAGCCAACCTGAAGGAGCTGATCTCTCAGACGATGGTCTGCTGGGCTCAGGAGTGTCACATCCAGGATCCAGAGCTGGTCCGCAAGATGTTCAGCCTGCTGAGGAGGCAGTACGACAGCATCGGGGAGCTGCTCCGGGCCATGAGGAAGACTTACACCATCAGTGCCGCCTCGGTCCAGGACACCATCAATCTCTTGGCGTCGCTCGGTCAGATCAGATCTTTGCTGTCTGTTCGTATGGGGAAAGAGGAGGAGAAGCTCATGATTGATGGACTTGGGTAGGCTGTGGCTGCCACTAATGAGCCCTATCCATGTTAAAGATGTTTTAGTTACGGTTACACTGTTATCTTATAAACAAATCAACATGTTTCTTATGTTGCTGTTCATAGTTTGATGCCAGTTTGGCACACTATGAAAATTTACAGTGTTTTTGGGGAAAGCTAATTCCTCATTATGTCTTTTCCTTCCTCTTCAGGGACATTATGAACAACAAGGTGTTCTACCAGCATCCCAACTTAATGAGAATACTGGGCATGCATGAGACAGTTATGGAGGTCATGGTCAATGTGCTCGGAGGAGACAAGTCCCAGGTTAAACAACTTCTACCTCTAAATTCATTTCTGCTTACACAGGCTGTTAAAGAGGCACCCCGAGAGGTCAATGCACCACCTTGCCAAAATGTGATGTTGCTCACTAAGACAGTTTGTGTTTTAGTCCAGTTTGACATGTTATCGTTTGTGTGTGTGAGGCACATACACAGGGCGAGCGTGTCTATAATGAAGACGGGGTCCCAGTAGGTGGGCCTTCTCCTCAGGCTGACAGCATCAGAGTGTGGGAGGGAGGGCAGAAAGGGCAGACTGTGGTTGGCTGGCTGTATGAAGGTGTCGGGCATTTTAGACGTTAATTAGCAACAAAGACATGCGGGAGATTTTCTATTAATTTGCCTGCAGGAAGTCATTACAATAAACACGGTAGCTAAGTCTAAAGCAGAATACTCTCTAAAACTACTTGGTGTCAAATTAAGTGTTTATTGTGGGTGTGCATTTGTTAGCAATGTCTTGACATAAGGATGGTCCACTTTATTTAGTTAATGGATACAAGAAACCACTGCTTGACAAATAAAGTGCTTTGTAATGTGTGATTAGCTCTTTTACTAAAAGCAGACTTCTTGGGTTTTGACTTATGCTACGTTTATATATAATCTTCATTTTATAATCAACCCAGGGAAACGGACATCTGACACTTTTTTCATCTGTGTTTATTGTTCGTCAGGAAATCGCCTTTCCCAAGATGGTGGCCAGCTGCTGTCGCTTCCTGTGCTACTTCTGTCGGATCAGCCGTCAGAATCAGAAAGCCATGTTTGACCACCTCAGCTACCTGCTGGAGAACAGCAGTGTGGGGCTCGGTGGGTACATCTCTCGATATCTTTCTTTAGCTGCTACTTTTACTGTTCTGTTATGCCACTTTAAAATTCAGAAAATGACCGTGGATGCTGTGCCATGGTGTTATTTTACTTTTAGACCAGTTAAGCAAGAATCGACAAGAAAAAGTACAGACTGTAGGACAGATGTGCCAGAAGAAGATTAAGGCTGACAAACCTTTTGGGGACATACGTACATGTGAAACCAGCCTTTGGATGGATTAAAAACTATGTCCAAAAACTGCCAATAATCTTACTGATATGACTGATACAGTGTTGTCCTCTTCCTGCCTTCATAGGACTTGTCTTGCCCCTCTGAGCTTTAATATATTAGCTTCAGAAGATGTGTGTGTAATTGTGAGTCCGAGCCCTGACAAACCATCGGCTCATCTCTCATTCTGTTAGAGGATGGCTGTGCCACAGTCTCAGAGAGCACCCAGCTGAGGCGGGAGAGTGTCTCCCCTTGATGCACACTGATATGCACCCAGTCACACACACACACACACGCACACTCGCATACACCCACACACACAGACACATAGACATTGCTTGTTATGTGAGAGCAGATGTAAAATAAAATCAAACCCCATACTAACATAAAAATTTGTAAAAATGTACAAGCTGTGGCCAAACTTATAACAATGGTGTGCTTATATGCAAAGTGCTACAAAAAACCTTGTAGAAATTAACACAAGTGTAATTGTTCAGTGGTAGAAGAAACTTCTCTCTAATATTGATGTTAACCAGATCAGCTACCAGTGATACTTTGGAGGGAGTGGAAACAGTGCCCCCTGCTGTTTCTACAACACTGTGTTTGAACTCAAATGCAGGCACAGGCTGATTTCAGATTTAAAAGTGTAATTGGTTGACTCCACGAGTTTACTTTGTGTTGTAGCTTCACCAGCTATGAGAGGCTCCACTCCTCTAGATGTGGCTGCTTCCTCTGTGATGGACAACAACGGCCTGGCTTTGGCACTGGAAGAACCTGATCTGGATAAAGTAAGTCACACACAGCCTTTATGTGTATCTGTATTCATGTTAAGACAGTGTCAGTCAAAATTAAGAGATCTATCTATTTGGATAAATGGCTTAAAGCTTTTTCAGTTTTGATCCATCTGTAATCATTTGTCCCTGTAGGTGGTTACCTACCTTGCTGGCTGTGGTCTTCAGAGTTGTCCGATGCTCCTGGCTAAAGGTTACCCAGACATCGGCTGGAATCCCATTGAGGGGGAGCGTTACCTGTCCTTCTTGCGGTTTGCTGTCTTTGTCAATGGTATGACTGCAGTTACTATTCAGTTCCCTTCTTCCTGTCTCTGTCTTCCTGTTCATGCTTCCATTGCATCTCCATTTAAACATGTAGAAAAGCTCTGGAAGACTTTAATGTACTTTAAGTTGTGCCTGAGACCAAGCATGTGAGTCTTTACGTTAGAGCTAAAAACGCTGCTGAAACATGATTTTTTTATGTGTTCCAGGAGAGAGTGTTGAGGAGAATTCCAGCGTTGTGGTCAAGCTGCTCATCCGTCGTCCGGAGTGTTTTGGACCTGCCCTGAGGGGAGAAGGAGGGAACGGTCTGCTGGCTGCCATGAAGGAAGCCATTAAAATCTCTGAGACGCCGGCTTTGGACCTGCCGGGCTCTGTGCACGGCGTCAGCTCTGTCGCGTAAGCTGCAAAGATCAAGCAAAGCTTAGCAAATCAATGATGAGGACTTAACCTTAAGATTGGCTGCTTATCCCCTTCACCTTTGCATCTTCCCTCTGATGCCCTTTAAAAATGTGTCTCTTCTTTGCTGTCTCCTCAACTCTCCACCTACCCACTGTTAGGTCTGCTGATGGTGACGACGAGGAGGAGGTGGTACACATGGGCAACGCTATCATGTCCTTCTACTCTGCACTCATTGATCTGTTGGGACGCTGTGCTCCAGAGATGCATGTATGTTAAATAAAAACTACGAATTAATTTGTTGTTTTTTATTCAATTGTTATTTCCCATTTTCACCTGTTTTTTTTTTTGTCCTCTTCAGCTCATTAACAAGGGGAAAGGTGAAGCTCTGCGTATTCGTGCTATCCTGCGCTCTCTGGTTCCCACTGAGGACCTTGTAGGAATAATCAGCATACCACTCAAAATGGCCATCATCAACAAAGGTAGCAGTTAGCCATACACTGCACATCACAGCCTTCCCCTTCCAACGAATGATACATCCTATTCATTTGCATGCTACGACAGAGCATCCAGCTCACACAAAAGTACAATGAATATGAAGGTCTGCACACTCAGTGCGAGGCGGAGGTTATTGATTTAGTTTCACAGCTCATGCCTTTTTAATCAGCACAACGCTTTACTGCACACTCCCATAGCTCTGAGTAAGCCAGATCATTTCTATAGCCAGCTGTCTTGCTCCATTGATTGATCGGCAAAAGCATGGCAAGACTGGCTTCTTAAATTTGCTGCCCAAAGTACTGCCTCACAGGCTCTGTCAGCAGGCCAAGAGTGAAGACAGCAAGTCACAGCTCCAGCACCAGAAAACTCTCATTCACATGCTGCTGCATGCTGCCTAATAAATACACATCACTCCCCTAATCAGGAAAGACTTGCTGTTATAGACAAAAGGCTGTTTTCTGGGAATTTTACTGCTTCAGACCTATGTCTGGTACTCTATGTGTTGTGCCTTTCTAAATTTCTCCCAGATGGGTCGGTGACGGAGCCGGACATGTCAGCAAGCTTCTGTCCGGATCACAAGGCCCCCATGGTGCTGTTTTTGGATAGGGTATATGGCATTGAGGACCAGAGCTTTCTGCTCCACCTGCTCGAAGTGGGCTTCCTTCCTGACCTGAGGGCTGCTACCTCTCTGGACACGGTAGGCAAAGCTGATAATAACATAGGAGAGAAGTAACGAATGGCCAGCCTCTGTTACGTGAACTTAATCAAGGATTTCAGGATCAATAATACCCGGCAACCTTTTATACTAATGAGGAGCTCCTCATTAAGCCTTTGTTCAGATTTGTTCTCGACTTGTTAATGTAATGTTTTTTACTCTTGAAATTTATGGAATATTAAGTAGATGCATAAAATCTCTGCAGCAAAAACCTGGCATGCTCAGCTCTCCACTGTGAAATCCTTAGGGTGCAGACTTTTGGCTAAAATGAATCTGTCATTACATGATTTGTTAAAAAGCCCAGCAGCACGCAGGGGAGTCGTTTGGAGCACCTGGCCTGCAATGAAGTCAGCTGTTTAGTGAGCTGGAGTCCCTGTGTGTGTCTGTGTGTGTGTGTGTGTGCAAGATGTGCAAAATGCTGTAGTTAGTTTGTGTTCTGCTTGTAGTAATTTCAAAGACAGCAAGGAAAGCCCGCTGTAAGAGCTTGAATCTGTTTCTTCTGCTAAGGTCAGGGTGTTGGGTAAGGGAGTAGTTTAGGTGTTTTTTGTGATCTAATGGAACCATACCTTCTTTAGCTTAGCTTGCTAGCATGTTTTACAGGATCATTTACATCTGTGGCTTGTACAGTTAATTTAAAATAGTCAACTTGGCCAAACCTTTACTGTTCATACTGATCACTTTGATTGATCTACTACTGATCTGATTTGCATTAACTCGATAATTTTACATTCTGAAACATAACTTAAGAGTAGCCCAAGAGTTTTACAGTCACTGGCCAGACTTTGCAATGACAGCTATACAGCAATGCTTATGTAAAGTTTGCAAACACTAGTCAACAGTAGCCATTAATACCCTCTGTTCATACCAGATCAGTTGAGGCTGTAGCAGCAAATCTGCCTGCAACTTAAGCTTTTCTTTAGACTGAGAGAATGTGTTGCTCGATTTTTCTGAGGTTATCATTTCTTGTATTATATGAAACAATGTAACCGCTGTCACATGATGTGTGACCTGTGACCTTCTCTTTCCACAGGAGGGTCTGTGTACCACAGAAACTGCTCTGGCCATGAACCGCTACATCGGCTCAGCCCTGCTACCCCTCCTCACCCGCTGCGCCCCTCTCTTTGCGGGAACAGAGCACTACGCCACCCTCATCGACTCCACTCTGCACACCATCTACCGCCTCTCCAAGGGCCGCTCGCTTACCAAGGCCCAGAGAGATGCCATAGAGGAGTGTCTGCTGGCTGTCTGCAAGTGAGGAGAATATGAAACTGTTTTTATTAGTGCAGTTAAAGTTTTCCTCAAGGTTTTGTGCATTTTTTTGATCCATGCAAAACACTATTTCAGCTGAAAGGAAAAGCAAAATTAACAGTACACTTCATCTGCTTTCTAATAAAACTCTATTCTAGCTCTGGGGCCCGTTTTCTCTGATTATCCCTTTAAATCAGTGAGACAAATATGGTTTAAGTCAGAAGATGTTCTGGTTCAAGCAGCCCAGGGCAGCAGCGCGCTTATCTCTCTCTCACCTCCTTCTGCAGACACCTTCGTCCCTCCATGCTGCAGCAGCTCCTGCGCCGCCTCGTTTTTGATGTGCCCTTGCTGACTGAATACTGCAAGATGCCTCTCAGGGTGGGCAACTGTTTTCTTCACCTTTTATCCCTTTATCATTCAATTAAATGCCTTCATCTCATTTTGCCTGTTGCTCTGCATGGAGGTTTTAGTCAGCTGTTCTTTCTTTTCTTTATAATTTCAGCTTTGGTTTGTCTGTGAGGTCGCTGTTCAGTAACACTAAACCACCTCAATTTAAAGATAGGCTCTGCAGCGAGATACCGACAACTTGTTTCCACCGACTCAAAGCTGTTCCTTTAATGGTGTTTATGTTTCTCAGACACACACACACACACACACACACACACAAACACACACACAAATAGTCAAAGGTGCAGATTTATAATACACCCACGGTGTTAATCATCTGCTGGTGGAAGAAGCGGTCAGCTGAAGGAGGGGAAACAAGTGGATGTGGTGTTGGACTGTGTGATTACAGGCTTGTTGGCTCCACTGCTCCACACTGTCAGACAACACCAGAGAAATATTACAGGTGTAATAGATTGTGTCTGGCCTGTGAAATGGTGGACACTCTTGTTCTCAGCTTTCTTGTACATTGTTGGATCACATTTTTTTCATATTGTATTAGATTTGATTTCCTGTGAGGTGCTTTTTGCTCTGCATGCAGGCTCAGTGTAAGAGTGTTGTGAGTATGTGAATAAGCTGCATGCTTGTTGCTTGTCAAATAACAGACTTATTTAATAATATTTGGTACATTTTTTGTTCTTTTTTTACTCTGCTTTTCGTGACCCACACTGTGTGTGTCCTTCAGCTGCTAACCAACCATTATGAGCAGAACTGGAAGTACTACTGCCTCCCGTCAGGCTGGGGCAGCTACGGCACGGCATCTGAGGATGAACTGCTGCTCACCAAGAAAATCTTCTGGGGAGTGTTTGATTCTTTGTCACAGAGGGTGAGAGTCACTCATTTTTTTTAAGTCTTTTTGTCAAATATGGTTGTTTCTTGTTTTGAGTGTTTGGTAAATGGCTGATATATATTTTTAGTCCAAAAAATGCTCATCAAAAGTCATGAACAGTAAAATATAATTCATCTAAAAATCATCACAGTCTCGATTAACCTGTATGTATGCGACAGATGCACTAGCACAAAAATCTTGAGGTCTGTTCGCGATGCAGATGGCTCAGCTCAGCACATCTCTCTAAATGCATGCTCACGAAAGGAGGCTGAGCAAAGAGCCGTCCTGAAAACATCAATATCTCAATAGCTATCATTGATCCAAGCCTCTAGCACGCTGGTTCTCTAGCTTTTAGAATAATTCTTCATTAATGTCTCTTTTGCTGGCTCCTGCACTGAAACACTTAGACCAAAGAGACTGTATTCCTTTATTTAGGTTCTACCTTGAATGAACAACTAAACAATTCTTTGTGTTTATTGAAACTTCAGGAGCATTTTAAGAGCTATGTTTTGAATGTACTCTTTATTTTTTGTAGAAATATGACCCAGAGCTGTTTAAGATGGCCATGCCCTGCCTCAGTGCCATAGCTGGAGCTTTGCCACCAGACTACGTGGACGCCTCCATTAGTACCACTGTGGAAAAGCCTGTTTCTGTCGATGCTCAAGGCAACTTTGACCCCAAACCCATCAACACTGCTAAGTGAGCCCCGTTTAAGCTGTGCAAATATAGTTCAGTCTGATATGTTATGTCAAAAATGTGATGCACATGACTGTATATGACTACAGTAACGTGCATTTGCAAGCATAAGCTGATTAATTGTTACACTTTTTCCAGCATTGCTCTTCCAGAGAAGCTTGAGCACTTTGCCAACAAATATGCAGAGCATACCCATGAGAAATGGTCAGCAGAGAAGGTAAGGCCAAAGATAAGAGCTTTGCTTTGGGAAAAAAGATATAAAACTGCACATAATTTAAGCTGGAACAAGTGGTGAGTGTTGGGAGAAGAAGAGAGGACACCAAAAATGTCCGTCCTTGGGGAAATACTGATAGAAAATTCACCAGGAGTACATTTCAGACATTTAAAATAAAAGTAAAAAGAGGAATGATTAATATCTTGATATTGTTTTTCGTTCCAATATCACAGCATTGGTTCTTTTTGAGATGTCTCCTTTTTGTTTTCATTGAACAAGAAACTCTGGGCACTCTGACAGCAATTGTGCTAGTCTCTGTATAAAAGGCCCCTGCTCTCTTTTTGGGCCAACTGCTTAGCCTGCATTGTTGTATCAGAAAAATTCAACAAGAGCTGATGACAGCAGGAACTGAATGCACCATAACTCTTTAATGTGTTATATGTACTCCATCTCTCACCTAGTCTTGGATATAATAAATTATGTCTCTGCACTATGTCTATGTCTATGCATTATGATTTCTCTTACCCTCTGCACATCCCTCTGTGTTTGCGCCTCAGGTGCTGCTGGGATGGAAATATGGAGACTGTGTGGATGAGAAGGCCAAGATTCACCCTCAGCTCAGGACCTACAAAGCCCTGACAGAGAAGGTACAAAATGTTAAATGTGATATTTCTGATTAAGATTAAAATGTAGGCAATAAATAATGAGTCCTCTTCTCTAACTCTTTGTTCCCTTTTTCTGTCTCTGTTCTTCAGGAGAAAGAAATTTACAGATGGCCAATTAGAGAGTCCCTGAAGAGTATGCTGGCAATGGGCTGGAGCATCGACAGGACCAAGGATGGAGAGAGCATGTCTCAACAGAGGGAGAGTGAGAAAATGAGAAAAATCTCTCAGGCTTCACAGGTGCAGTGCAAAAGACACACATCAATGTGTTTGTCCTTCAAAAACATGTCATTATATAACCAGGTCATTAGAGTATGTAATGAGCAGAACGGTCACAAAAATATATATATTTCTCTACAAAATGTCCTTTCTTCTATAAGAAGTATGATGTTGGACATTTCAATATCTTTTAAATATAGTTTCTATATTTAGCTTGTTTGAAAAGTGACTGATGTTGGCTTACAGCTGCTATCAGTTCACATTTAAATTTTTTTGGACAGTACCACTCGGCAGAAGTCACTGTATGCAGTAGTGAACATTGCACAGTTATGTACTGTGAACACAAAGCTGATTTTGTGCTAATCTCCTTGTAAAATAGACTGAAAGCCTACAGACACTCACTAATCCTTTCACAAATGATAATAGAGCAGAAACTTTGTATTATCAAAGCGTGTGTTTATAAATGCTAACCGACTTTTTCTCTCTGTAAATCTACATTTTTTCCAACATCTCCAGGCAAATGGCTTCAATCCGTGCCCGATAGACACAAGCAACGTGGTGCTATCCAGAGAACTGCAGGTTAGTTTTGTCTTTTTAACATCAAATGATCTCTTAACTTGAATACAAGACGAAAGGCAATGTTTCCTGAATGTGAATTAGCTTGGTTCTGCAGGACATGCTTCTCACAGAGATGAACTATATGTACTTTCTGTCTTTGGTCCAAGGGGATGGTGGAGGTGGTGGCTGAAAATTACCATAACATCTGGGCAAAGAAGAAAAAGAGTGACCTTGGAAGCAAAGGTGATTTTCTAATGAAGTCAAAGACGCATTTTACGTACCGTTACCAGCGAAACAGAGAAGGAGGGATAGTATGTGATGTGGGTGGATGTCAAGAGCCTCCCGGTTTTTGTGGTGTTTATATGTGCCTGCGAGCATATGCATGTGTCTGCCTCACCGCTCTGTGAGC
>JAQNCA010000007.1:14622263-14638920 GCA_029783725.1 Acanthurus tractus | reverse complement strand
AAAAAAAAATGTTAAAGCAAAAGAGCTAACTCTTTGAGCTTAGAACAGGACATTTGACAAACATATATTTTTGAATCGCCAATGTTGTATACTATTGTTTAGAAAAAATTGGGAATTATTTATATGATGTTTATAATAAAAAAGTGACTTCCCTGAATACCGAAAAGTTCAAAAAACATTGAACATCAAACTGTAATAAAGTGGTATTTCCTCTCTTTCCCTGGTCAGTGTATGTGCAACCCATCATCAGCAAGGCCCGTGCAGACCTGCTAAAGAGCCACTTCCTGCCTACGCTGGAGAAGCTGAAGAAGAAGACAGTGAAGGTGGTGTCCGAGGAGGAGCTCTTGAAGGCAGACAGTAAGGGAGACACCCAGGAGGCCGAGCTGCTCATCCTGGACGAGTTCGCTGTACTTTGCAGGGACCTGTATGCCTTTTACCCAATGCTTATCCGCTATGTGGACAACAACAGGTTAGCTTACTGAGTAGTGGATGATGGAGCTGTTTATTGAGGAGTTTTGAGGAGCAAATGGTGCTGATGTGTTAATCCCTTTTACTTTTTCAGGTCCAGGTGGCTAAAAGAACCAGACGCTGACTCCAATGAGCTCTTCAGGATGGTTGCTGAGATATTTATCCTCTGGTGCAAGTCACACGTGAGTTCGGGCATTTTTATACATCTGTAGCTGCAAAAAAACTATTTATACATAAGAACACTGATAGAGCATAGCTATGTTTCTTTGACGTGTGTTTCCAGAATTTCAAAAGAGAAGAGCAGAACTTTGTGGTCCAGAATGAAATAAACAACCTTTCTTTCTTGACTGGAGATAATAAAACCAAGATGTCCAAGGTGGGTTTTATATTTACCCATATTTACCTTCATATCAACACTGTTAACTTAATTTTCTTGTTTTGGCAGCAGATTAAAACTCTTTTAGTCCTGTAATTTCTTCTCAAACATCAAGCTTGCGGGTGTGTTTGTATGCATGAGAAGGCTGCAGAAATAAACAGAATCTTGACGGATTTTCCTTTCGACTCTGTTTATGTGTGTGTTTGAGCGATTGTGGGTGTGTGTGCACACATTATTTTATGCATGCACATTCTTTACAGTAGATGACAGAAACTAACATTCATTCCTCAGTAGACAAATATATTTGGCCCCTGTCGGCATTAAAGGGGCTAGAACATTTGTTTTTTTGTCTGCCTGGTTTAGTTGTTTAAAGGCAAACAAATGGTTTTCATTGCAGTGCATGACCATGTGAGGACTGTGTGCCTCCATTAACTGCCCTCTCTTCAATTTCCTCTATCTGTCTTTCTCTTTCTGTCTCTCTCTCTCTCTCTGTCTCAAACAGTCCTTTAAGGAAAAGGTAGAGTGACGCAGTGCATGAGCTGTTTACCTGCCAGCTTATTGGCTTCTGCGCGCCAGTCGCCAAGCAGACGGGCCAATAGCTTGTGCCGCTGTGCTGTACAGTCTAAAGTGTAGTTATACCTCATGTCACCTGATTATTTGTGGCCTCCATTCATTACCATGCACGACATGGTAACTCTGGTCATTGCTCATTCCCTTACGGGTGAAACATCTGGAGTAATGAAACCCAGCCCTTCTGTAACAGATCATGTGATCACATTTCACTTGTGTGTTTGCAGGTGATTGATTGTGGTTACCCTGGTGTGTTAGGCCAATAGTTAATTGTAAAAGCTGTTTACATTACATTGTGTTAAACGTGTGGTAAGTGTGTGTGAGTGTCAGTCTCTATGTTAATGTGTAAATTTGTGTCTCTACTGAGCCAGCTGCTTCAATTTGGCTCTAAAGTTGGAATTTTGCCCTCGCTGGTAACATCTCACTGTTCTCACATTAGCAGCCAGTCGGCTCAACTTTTCAGCTGAGGTGTGAAACTTTTTTAATGCTTCAACGGCATGTCTGGTCACAGATTTTGCCAGTGCTGAAAAAATAAATGCCTCATTTGCCTCTGGCTTTTGTTCAAATACAGCTGAGAGCTCCTTCTGTGTAGTAATAAAATACTGTGAAAGGATCACTTTAAATGATGAATTTGCTTAAGTGCAACATTAGATATTGCAAAAAGGTTGAAAAAATTGTATAACCCAAAGAGACCAGCTTTTCAAACAGCCATAGCTTGTATTTGTTCACCACTTTGTTTTGACTGGAGTTAACAGTATTATTTTTTTTCCAGTCTGGAGGACAGGACCAGGAGAGGAGGCACAAGAAAAGACGTGGTGAGTTCTACTCCATCCAGACCTCTCTGATTGTGGCCGCGCTGAAAAAGATGCTGCCCATCGGCCTCAACATGTGTACACCAGGAGACCAGGAGCTCATCTCTCTGGCCAAGACTCGCTACCTCCTGGTGAGACAACTATGACGTGACCATGAAATATTATAAATAAGAAAACCTCTTTAGTTTTTCAGTCGTACCTTCTCAAAGAAATCCTTTAGACCTGCAGAATCATCAACCCAATGCCAGCCTCTATTGTCAGTGTAATATGTATTTCTAAAGCCCTTAAGGCTCACAAAGCTTATGCCAACTGCCCTGTTTTCTTTTAATTATTCAAGGTACTCATCATTTTGAAATAGCTACATCTTACTAAAATGAACCTCTTAATTTTCCTCTCTTTTCCTGCTTTTGTGTAACAGAAAGACACAGATGAAGAGGTCAAAGATCATATTCGGCAGAATCTGCATCTGCGAGAAAAGGTGAGCAAGTATATATCATAACTGTCATACTTACCTAACCCTAACCCTAACCCTAACCCTTGTAATTGATTGGTGTTTTTTGTGCACACTCTCAGTCAGAGGACCCTGCAGTGAGGTGGCAGCTAAACCTATACAAGGACATAGCGATGAGAAACGAGGGGCCTCCAGACCCTGAGAGGGTGGTGGACCGCATCCAGAGGATCTCTGCTGCTGTCTTTAACCTGGAGCAGGTCAGGCACAAGCAAAGATATGAGCCAAAACATAGGATGACTTGCAAATGACTTTCAGGATGCTTGTTTCATTTAACACTTGTGAAGTTGCAGGGTCAGCAAACATGTAGCTAACAGTACTTGTATTTGCAAAAATGCTGCCAAAGTCTAATGATGTTACATTTATTTAGAGTCCTTGGAGAGCTGTTATCCAGTGTAGACAAGGGCGTCCACAAGTCTGTCCTAGATGTAGTCACCTCCACATCCATTTTGCCATTCAATCGAGCACTTCATGAAAGCTATTGTAGTTCACAGCCTCATACAGTATAAAATGAGGTAAAAAAAAAAACAAAACATATAATCTTTTTCTTCGTTCTATGATTGGTTCAGCCACAAAATGCAAAGACTCAATTGTGTTGCACTTTCTGCTTTTATTCTCGGTTGGGTAATGAAACATGAATTTCTGAAATAGCAAAGGTGCACTGGACCACTTGACCATTGTTGACTCTCCTTCAACTGCACATCTCCTTTTAGAGTCATGTAGAGTCTTGAAGATCCACTTGAATGCAAACATATGTTCTAATCATGTAATCTCACGACAACTACTTCCTCTTTTTCCATCAGGTGGAGCAGCCGCTGAGATCCAAAAAATGTGTGTGGCAGAAGCTGCTTTCTAAGCAGAGAAAGCGAGCGGTTGTTGCCTGCTTCCGTATGGCTCCACTTTATAACCTGCCGAGGTATGACTCCATGCATCACATCCACAACCTCTTTATCTCTGTTAAACTGCTTTTAGCCTAAAATCATCTTAAACAGCAAAATAACACGCCACATTCAACAAAAATCAGAGCTCCCTATGGTACTACTCGCAGATGGGAAAATTGTGTAGCAAGTGTACCAACACCACCTGGAGTGTATACCAGCCAAACACCACCACTAATCCTTCTACTTCTGTTTGACTTCCAACTTCCATCTCTCCTCTCCTGGGTTCTGACCCTGCATTAATGCACAGCCTTCCTCCCTGCCCGCATCTGTAGGACAAACGTCTGGCCCGTAGCTGTTATCAAGCAGCAGGGAAAAAAAAGGACACTAGCAATTTCATGCCCTGCTGCTCTGTAACTCAATCACAGGAAGTCAGGCAGAGAGCTACAGTAGGGAGGAAAACAATTACGAGGCCCAACCTGGGGGTGGCCATCTTCAATATGTGCTCAGATGATGCCTCCTGCCTGCCTGACAGCATGACTTATTTATTCTGAGTTGTTGACAGTGAAATATGACACAGCGTAGCTTATAATTATCAGACAGTATTTACAGTGCAGGCACAATTGATTGTTTTTGTTTGGACTAACAGATTTTTGTTTGAAAGGTGGATGTGAAGCTTCTAAATAATGTCGACTCTCACCGAGCTTCACGCACTCAGATGTCATCTTGTCTCTTTGTGTCTCTATTCAGCCTTTGTTCTCCTCTCAGTGTCACACTCTATTGTACCTCATTCCCTCAGGCACACAAATAATAATTACTTCCTGAATGCCTACCGACATATTTGGCTGGATATAATGCATGAGAACGCAGACTATGACAGTCTGCTCTCCATGCTGACGGTAAAGTAGTGCTGACCAAATGTTGACCTTGCATACCTTCCTTAACTGCCCCTCTCTCTCCCCTTAAGGCACGGTTGATCCTTGTTTTAGATTTAACTCCCATTTAGCTACTCCCACTGGCTTTTCCACTGGTCCACATCTGTATGATGTTCAGTGCAGTGACCAGATGGATGAACCAGTACCCTAAACTAACTGGTATTGACCTCACCCAAAAGAACTTCTCCCCTCCTTTGCCTCGTTCCTATCTAACCCAGGCTGATCTCCTCTCACCCTTCCTCAGGCATCGCTCTATTAACCTCTTCCTCCTGGCCTATCAGAGAATATGGATAGAAACAGAGGAGTACTCTTTTGAGGAGAAGCTAGTGCAGGATCTTGCTGTAAGTACATGTGTTGTCAACCTGTGCCCTCATGTGCTGTGGGAAGCTGAGCATCGCCACCCAGCAGCATCCTCTTTCCTTTATCTGTGTCATCGTTGAAAGCACCCAAATCCCTCCTTGACCCCTGGGTCACACCCAGTCATCCACACAACGATGTTCTTTTTTGGCAAGCATGACATCACATCTGATGTCAGAGCCAGCTAATACAGTTCATTCAAACTTTAGGTAAGGGGGCATTCCACGACGATGCTTCGACTTACAGATGAAACTTCTGAAAGCTGTTGTGTCTTTCGGAAATTTTTTTACCAGTCACATAACATCTCAACCATCTGCTGAGTTTGAAAGAAAGCAAAAACACGTAGGTGCTTTCTATACACCTTCACAGAAGTGCTTCAAAAATGTTCTGCTCGTCCTAGTCAATGATAACTGAAAGCATAACTACATAGCTTGATTAAAAAAGCTTGAAAGATTCATCAAATAGTTTAATAAATTAATTCCTCTGATATGTAGACTTTTTGAGGGCACACTGAAACTCGACATCCTTCTGTGCCAGTGGGTGTGTTTTTTCTCTTTTTTCAATAATGAAATTAAATGATAAAAATTTGAATTAATACAGCTTTTGAAAAAATCTAATCTCCCTTTAGCCCTCCTAACAGTCATATCATTTCTGCTTTATTTGAAATTAAAGCCGCAGGGCACCACTGAAGAAGTAAAGGGTGTGACAGATGAGGAATTTTAGGATGAAGTCAACCAAGCACACATACTTGCAGCAAACACTGCAAACGGGCGGTTTAAATGTGTCTACTATCATGAATCATTTACAGTTTGGTAGGTTTCTGTTTTAATTTAAGAGGTAACAGATTGATAGTTCCACCGTAAAAAATGTTATCACAAATGTAACTCTTTTAATTGCCTCATTAATGTAAAGTTACTTATTCATTTTGACTATTTTTCTAACAAATGTAACCAGGTTATAAAATTTTTTTTTTTATATGACTGATCAGTTACTTGAAATTCCTGCAGATGTAACCTCAGGTTTGACTTCAAGCATTTCCATAATGACATCTTTACTGAGCTTTAAAGTGTACATTCATTTTAAAGCCCCTTTCAGGCTTTCTCGTTTCATAGAGGTGATATTGTTGCATCTATGGTGCTGAAATGGTTTGTTTTGATCACATGACCACCTGCCTTGACGTGATTGGCTGGTTGTGGGCATGTAAGAACACAGAGATATCTCAATGGGTTTTTACAGAAAATAAAAAAATATTCAAATGTCACTATTTTTTTAGCCACAAGCATGTTGATTAGTGACTATTATTAAGACTGCTATTTTTTAAGCTGTAACAGGTTAAAATGAATTAATCCCAACACTGGTGCTTTATCAAAAAAGTGTAAACTGGGCTCATGGAGATGCTTGCTTAACTCCGCTCTCCACCTTTTAACACTGCATACTGCTGCACATCCTCCCCTGTGAGTAAGCGTGTGTGTGTGCACCAGTACGTGTGTGTTTGTGCACGAGCATGTGTCTTAATGTACCTGTAATTGTGTTCATGCTAATGCTTGTGTTTTTATCGTCTGCATGCTTTCAATTTATCTTGTCACTGTTTTGTTTTTCGATACAATCTGATTCTCTTGAGGTAAGTGGTAAAAAGTAACTGTAACTACTCTTCAAAAAAAGTGTTACAGGTCATGTTCATGGTTCATATTGAGCCTTGAGGATTCACTTGTATGTGCTTGTCCAGAAAACGCAGTCCAAAGTGGAGGAAGAGGAAGAGGAGGAGGAGAGAAAACAGCCGGATCCTCTTCATCAGCTCATTCTGCATTTCAGCCACAACGCTCTGACTGAGTGCAGGTAAACACACACTGAGGGTCACACACCTGGCCACCAACACACTTTGCTCCATCTGTGCTCCATTATAGTCTAGGCCTGATTCATAGCAAAATGCATTACACTAAATCATCAGCATATACTTAATATGAGAAGGGAAACACAAGTTTATTAGCTTTTCTCTGTAGTCTTGCTGCTTACACACATTGCAGCAACATTAAATATAACCACTGGGACTTATGAATAATAGATATGATTTTGTGTTATACAAAGTTTAACCACCAGTTATTTATCTTCCTTTTTCGTTAGTTCTATAGAAGAGGATCCTCTGTATATTGCTTATGCAGATATGATGGCAAAGGTATCTTATTCTCCATATTACACTCAGTTGCATGCTGTTCTGTACGGCCTTGCAGGTTTGACACTCTGTGATCTCTTTCAGAGTTGTGCTGAAGGTGAAGAGGAGGAAGATGTGGAAGGAAAAGAGAAAACATTTGAGGTGATGTTCATGTCACAGGAACACTGTTTTGCATTTTTCTTTTTTATATTATTTATATTTAGAAGTGGCGCTCACTGTGTTACCATTGATGCAGGAAAAAGAAATGGAGAAGCAAAAGATGCTGTACCAGCAGGCCAGACTACATGATCGAGGAGCTGCAGAGATGGTGCTTCAGATGATAAGTGCCAGCAAAGGTGGAAAAACACACATTTACCTGTCAACCTTCTTACAGCTTCCTCCTCTTGTACAGAGTCACTATATTATGATTTATTATCATCAGGTCGACTTGGTGCTATAGTGACTTTCACTCTCAAACTGGGCATCTCCATCCTCAACGGGGGGAACATACTGGTCCAGCAGGTACATATCAGTCAGCTTTACAGAGTGTTTGTTGTTAACGGCATCAGCCCAATATTTACTGTGCATTTATGTTGGTGCAGAAAATGTTGGACTACCTGAAGGAAAAAAGGGACGTTGGCTTTTTCAAAAGTTTGTCTGGACTGATGATGTCTTGCAGGTAATGAGGGCCACTTATAACACAGACACTAAACATACTGCAGAACAGGTTAGTAGCAACAAGTAGCACTTTTCAAACTGTGCAAGCAGTTGCATAAATTCAAAATAAGTTGCAAAATAAAGATCAAGAGTCAGGTTATTACCAACCATTTTGGACCTTTACATTTGCATACAGTTTTTTGTGAGTTCACAGTCAAGGGAAGTGCATCGATAAAGTGCCCCCTTAAAATATATAATGCAGAGATACATAATGTAGATATGCTGTTTATCATAAGTCAATCTTTGTCTTTTATCTCTTTCAGTGTTCTGGACTTGAATGCATTTGAAAGGCAAAATAAAGCTGAAGGTCTGGGGATGGTAACTGAAGAGGGATCAAGTAAGTGAGGATAATAAACATGGTAAACACTCTGAGACAAACAAGAGGGATTTGTTTGTCCTCTACCAGGCGACTTTATT
Organism: Acanthurus tractus; assembly: GCA_029783725.1. Lineage (NCBI taxonomy): Eukaryota > Metazoa > Chordata > Actinopteri > Acanthuriformes > Acanthuridae > Acanthurus > Acanthurus tractus. The sequence continues at coordinate 14,630,733 of JAQNCA010000007.1, read as the reverse complement.
CCTGCTGATGTGAGGAGCAATACACAGTATATTCTGACCTTAATGTGCTACTGAATAAAAACATAGTCAAAATTTGTATTGTATTAAATACCCATAATAGGAGAAAAAGGTGCTTTTTGGACAGAACATCAATACTGAAAGTTCAGAAATGTTTGTGCTGATCTCTGTTTTGTGTTGAAATGCTGATCTGCTGAAAATCCGATAGTCTCTTTGTGAACAAAAAGACAACGAAACAAAGGTTATTGAATTTATAGCTTCATATGTGCAGCTGCTGGACCTTTTATCAGCAACTCAGTGTTGCACATGTGACCCAAAACCACAGAACAAGATGTGAGTGATATCGCTGAGAACACGCAGAAACACTGTGACATGATGTCTCTCATTCAGGCTCATGATGTTAGTTTTCTTAAGTCTGGCTCATAACCAGCTGCCGGACAAATGACGCAGCTTGACGAAGCATCTACTCTTTAGTTTGTCTTTGTACGAGCCCATCTCCACATCACGTGTGTCCCTCGTGTGTCATGTTATACGTCATCATCACGCAGGTAAACCTGTGCTACTGTATGTCTACGTCCTGTCTCGGCATTGTCTGCCACTTAAAAAGCCCTCACAGTCACAACTGCATCCACATGAAAACCCACATTTATCCAACGTCTCTCTATTTGATCTGATGGGTAGCATACAGTATGTAAATATGTTTTTCTCATGCATATTTCAGCTCATTTTCACCTCATAAGCTCAGGCATAAGTGATGGTAACTGTTAGTCTGGTACTCTGTCTAACCTCAAGTCTAAACACCTGCCCAGCGAGCAGAATGTACTTTAATGTACTCTGTTTAGTCGTGACTGCATGTCAGTGTCGCAGATCAATGTGAGTATGTAAAGATATATATATATATTTAGCGTTATCATTCTCTCCTGTTCCTACTTCTTCTGATTGAATCTCAATGTCTTCTCCTTTGCTTATGTCTGCTTTTTGTTTTGTTTGTTTGTTTGTTTTCCTCTGATCATGTTTTTTATCTCATCGGTCGCAGTCAACGTGAGTGAGCGGGGTAAATACATGGTTTAGATTCTACTCATTCTAATGCAATGCTGACATCTTGATTGCTCTGCGTTCAACTCCTTCCTCCCTGTTCCTCGTTCCCTTCCCCTCTCTCTTCCCCGTTCCTCCTCCTATTCCTCCTCCTCCTCCCTTGCCCTGAATGCAATACAGCCACCTTCTCTTTACACCTTGGACTGAAGGAACGCATGCATGCTTCTATGACATCTGGATAGATTGTTCAGTCCAGGGTCAGGCACCCAAAACTGACTCTAATCTCTCCACTTTTCTTATGCTTTTTTTTTTAAATAAGAAGTCAGTGCTTGTCATTTGTGTGGGACCTTTTCTTTTTATCAGTTTTTATGATACTAACCAGCGTGTAATAAAAAATAAATCCTCCAAAGCTTTGATTGTTCGGGAACAACAAAGCTTTGCCGGTCTTTAACAATAAAGCTTAGTTTTATTCCTACAATAAACCCTGTTTTAATTTTTTGAAAATGATGCACTATACCTTTCCTGTCTGTCTGTTATGAAGCCCACATATAGTGCACATAATTTAATGCTGTTTGACAACTAGACACCAGCTTCATGAGGAAGTGAAAGCTATGCCGGCCCTGATGCCTGTACTTACATTAAGATAATGGGTCTCTGACCTTCCTATCACTGAAAGGGACAGTTAATCTTATTTCCTGTCCTCAGGTTCCAAGGTACTGCAGGATGACGAATTCACTAAGGATCTCTTTAGGTTTCTGCAGCTTCTCTGTGAGGGCCACAACAATGGTAGGTGGAGACATTTCTGTAAACCAGAATTAGAGAGGATGCATGTGTCTTAACAGCAGGGTGGTGTCAGTGAACCTCTCTACAAGCAATTATTGTTTTATCTTATTTTATCATCTATTTTAGATTTTCAGAACTTCCTGAGGACTCAAACAGGGAACACAACCACAGTCAACATCATCATTACTACTGTAGACTACCTACTTAGACTCCAGGTGTGATTACAGACATATCTAGAACAATTTAATACATCCAGTCACCTTATTTACTGTGCTAATGTATTCTTCTTTTAGGAATCCATCAGTGACTTCTACTGGTACTACTCTGGTAAGGATGTTATAGACGAAGCAGGTCAGAGGAACTTCTCCAGAGCGCTGGCAGTGGCCAAGCAGGTCTTCAACTCTTTAACTGAGTATATACAGGTACCACATCACAACATACTATACCACAGCAACATGTGCTGATTCAAATCCTGGGCTTAAGAGACTCATTTTGGTGCCATGTGATGATCTCCAGGGTCCATGTATTGGAAACCAGCAGAGTCTGGCTCACAGCAGGCTGTGGGATGCAGTGGTGGGCTTCTTGCATGTTTTTGCAAACATGCAGATGAAGTTGTCCCAGGTATGTACCTTTGACTGCAAAAACTGTAGTGATGTTGCTGCTATATATATATATATACATATATATTTGTAAAGCCCTTAAATTGCTACCTTGTAGATTTTTAACAGCTTTGTATTTTAACAGTCTTGTTACTAAATACAAACAAATAATGTTACGCTTCCCTCCACTGTTCCTGCATTCAGAGTTGCCCACTCAGGTGCCAACTATTGGCCCTAGATCTGTTGTCCAAATGAAAGCTATCATCATGAACTCTTTAAATAAAGCCATACTTTCTAATCAGCATTTTACCTTCAATATCCAAGCTCATTTTCATTAACATTTTTTACTCATGTAAAAGTTTAAATCTAAGGACTTTGCTTGTAATTAAGTAATTTTAAAGGGTAGAAATGTTGTTTTTATGATGATTAAAGTTAGAATTCTTAACCTATTAAGTGTGTTTGACTTTGTCAGATAGAGGTTTCTTTAAAATATTTGTAACCACTAGAGGTCTCTCCAGGCTCAGTTATAACCTCAGGCTACTGCAGAACACATACATGTGTCATTCAAGTCAGCTGCATCATGTTTTACTGCATCTGTGACATTTAAACAAGAATTAGATGAAATCCAATGACTCACCTCATCTCATGGTCATGAGAAAAATGCTTGGTCTGACAATAAAGCCAAAATAAAGGGGAGAACGGATGGAGGGGTTTGCATTTAGCACATGGAGGTCCACCGCAGATTTATGACATTCTGAATCGAGGCTCCATAGAGACCCTAAATGAGTCAGGCTGACCCAGCCATCTGCTGCCAGACAGTAAAATAACATTAACCCTGGTTCTGATGGATGGATGCTACCTAGAAGGCCCTTCAGGGCCCCAGCAGGGTCATTGTGGGTCCCTACACTCTGAGGCAGCCTTGATCTCTCAGGGATATGAGACAGGATGGCTGTTGCCTTACAGGGAGGCCATCAGTTGTCTCTGTGATGAACTGCAGCGTGAGTCACAAGGTTTCCTTTTCTCTTGTCTTCTGCTAACAGGACTCCAGTCAGATTGAATTATTGAAGGAGCTGCTGGACCTGCAGAAGGACATGATCGTCATGATGCTCTCTCTCCTTGAAGGTTTACTTTTTAATGACTCTCTGAGACCATATGAGTTGTGCCAGCAGTATTAGTTCACAAGGATATTGCCTCTTTTATGACTTTCATTAAACAGATTTGTTTGCTTTAGATTTAATCAAATATTTCCCAAAGCAGCTTTGCCTAATCTGCTTGTTAATGCGTGTACAAACAAACTTTGCTTTGGTTTTTGTGTCTGTTACATCGCAGGCAATGTTGTCAACGGCACTATTGGCAAACAGATGGTGGACACCTTGGTGGAATCTTCTAGCAACGTGGAGATGATCCTAAAGTTCTTCGACATGTTCCTCAAGTTGAAGGACCTGACTACCTCAGACAGCTTCAAGGATTATGACCCCGAGAGCAAAGGGGTCATCTCAAAGAAAGATTTCCAAAAGTCCATGGAGAACCAGAAACAGTATTCTCAGTCTGAGATCGAATTTCTTCTCTCCTGCGCTGAGGCGGATGAGAATGACATGTTCAACTACGAGCAGTTTGTTGAGAGATTTCATGAACCCGCCAAGGACATTGGCTTTAATGTAGCTGTGCTGCTGACCAACCTCTCCGAGCACATGCCTCATGATGCTCGCCTCTCAACGTTCCTCGACCTGGCTGAGAGTGTCCTCAGCTATTTCGAGCCCTTCTTGGGTCGTATTGAGATCATGGGTGGTGCCAAACGCATTGAGAGAGTCTACTTTGAGATCAGTGAATCCAGTCGCACCCAGTGGGAAAAGCCTCAGGTCAAAGAGTCAAAGCGGCAGTTTATCTTCGACGTGGTCAATGAAGGCGGTGAGAGTGAGAAGATGGAGCTGTTTGTCAACTTCTGCGAGGACACCATCTTTGAGATGCAGCTAGCTTCTCAGATTTCAGAGCCAGACCCAGTGGAGCGTCCAGAGGAGGACGAGGATGACAACCAGAGCCTGGTGGAAAACCAGGAAGAAATTGAGGAGGAGAGCGTGATGTTTGAGTCTTCTTCTGCCTTCACAGTCGCCTGCGTCTCCATGAGAAAAAGCCTCTGCCACTTCCGCCAACTGCTCACCCTCAAGAGCATGAGGCGGCAGTACAAAAAATTCAGGAAGATGAGTGTCAGGGAAATGGTGCGAGGTTTCTTCTCGTTCTTCTGGATGATCATCACAGGACTCTTCCACTTTGTCTACAGCCTGATTTGGGGGTTTTTCCACATCTTGTGGACCACTATGTTCGGGGGCGGCCTCGTTGAAGGGGCCAAGAATATAAAGGTGACAGACATTTTAGGAAACATGCCAGACCCCACCCAGTTCGGGATCCATGGAGATGTGTTGGAGATGGAGAAGATGGAGGCAAGTGAGGCATCAGCGTTGGCGGAGATGGGTCAGATGGCTCAGGGAGAAGCAGCAGAGGCAGATCTAATGGCTGAGTTGCTCAACATACAACCCAAGAAGGAGGGAAAGCATGGGACTGAGCCAGGTTTGGGGGACGTGTCTGAGGTGGTGGTGGGCGATGCTCCTTCTATTGCCAGTGCTGTAAAGCAGAAGAAGGCACAGGTTAGTTTACATGTTAGTTCTAATTAAAACAGGGTTTGCTATCTAATCATGTCCCGACTGAGAAACAGCAGAGAAACAAAAACATATGCGGTTTGATATTATTCTTGAAAACTCTGTTAGAGTAATCGATTTTTTAAACAATGTGTTTGTTACAGCTGGCTGCAAAGAAGAAGGCGTCAAATGGAGACTACAAGTCTGATTCAGAGAAAGGAGAGTGAGTGATCTTAATCTCTTCATTCTTTGCTTCATTTCCAATTCCTATATTTCTCTTGATATATTTCTATTTGATTAAGAAGATTTGGACATTTTCTGATAGCACAGAGTATCAGCATGTTTCTCTGTTTGCCAGAGTGTCTTTTTCAAACATTCTTTACAAAAGTGTTACAAGGATAAGACAAGACTTTGAGTGCATTCCCAGGTGTCATATTTGTACTGTATCTGTATCTCTAAGTGCTTCTGTAGTTTTGTTTTCCTCAAAGGTTGCATGCATTTGTGTGTGCGCGCCTGTGACTTGCAGCAGCATTTCCCTGTATGTCACTAACAGAGAAGTTATTGTTGCAGTTCAGAAGATGGTGAGAAGAAGGACCACGACAAGGCCAAAGATGAAGCCCCTCCAGAGTCTTTGGTGGAGGAGAAAAAACCCTTAAAGAAGAGACTCGGCCAGAAGAAAGAACCACCGGAAGCTTTCATGGCCTCCTTCTTCGCTGGTTTGGAAATCTACCAGACCAAAACACTGGTCAGATATTTCCCTTACAACTGAAGAGAGCTGTTAGCTAAAAAGAATAAAAAAAGTCAACGTGTTACATGTATATAATTTACACAAAAAAATTGTTGTTTTCACAGAATTACTTGGCCAGAAACTTCTACAATCTCCGCTTCCTGGCTCTTTTTGTGGCCTTTGCTATCAACTTTATTCTGCTCTTCTACAAAGTAAGTTTGGAAATTCAGCAAGTAAAGTATAAATAGTACATGATGATTGAACATTTTTGTTATTGCTTTAGATAAATACCTTTGAATGTCTCGCTGTTTGAAGGTAACTGGGGATTACTCAGATGATGAAGACCCATGGAATGGTCAAGGTAGAGCTGGAGAGGAGGATGATGAGGGTGCGCTTGAGTACTTCGTCCTGCAGGAGAGCACAGGCTACATGGCACCAACGCTTCGCTGTCTCGCTATACTGCACACTATCATATCTTTCCTGTGTGTGGTGGGATACTACTACCTAAAGGTACAATACCAACAACTGACAAAGAAACAAAATTTTTGTTTGCCCTTGGAATGAAGTATGTATAACTTTTAAAAGTTTTAGTGAGTTAAAAGACTTTCTTGTCGTTCCTGTAAAAATTTCAACATTGCTTTTTAGCATTTAAATTAAGCTCCATTTTGTCAGTGAGAACATCTGCAGTTTTACACGTCCTGTCACTTTGAGCACGCTGGATATACTTCATGTTCTTATCAATAACCTTAAGGTTCTGGTGTATTTCCTTTACTGCACTGATAATGCAGCCAAATTCCCTTTGTGTCCAAGGTGCCCCTGGTCGTGTTTAAACGTGAGAAGGAGATAGCGAGGAAGCTGGAGTTTGCTGGCCTTTACATCACAGAGCAGCCTTCGGATGATGACATCAAAGGACAGTGGGACAGGCTGGTGATCAATACTCCGTGAGTCAGCAACAGTGGGGCTTTTAACCTCTGAGTCATAAGCTTTTACAAACAAAGCTCTAATGCTGATTTGTTTTTGTGCTGTTTTTTTTTTTTCAGCTCCTTCCCAAACAACTACTGGGATAAATTTGTGAAACGCAAAGTAAGTGGCTTATGTAATGTTTGCGTAATCTGTAAAGCACACAAACCCAATTTGGTGATATTTGCCAAAATGACAGCAACGGTGTCATCCTCTGCTCTGCTCTGCCCCTGTTTCACTGGGGTTTGTAGGTGATCAAGAAGTATGGGGATCTGTACGGAGCAGAGAGGATAGCAGAACTGCTGGGACTGGATAAAAGTGCCCTGGATTTCAACCCTACAGAGGAAACTGTCGCCAAGGAGGCTTCACTCGTGTCATGGTGAGAGACTGGACGGATAAACAGCACAGGCCAGAGCTCCTTAAAGCAAAAATGGAGGTCAAATAAAAAATACAAGCCACTCATAACAACCTTCCTTTATTGCCAGGCTGAGCTCAATCGATACAAAGTACCATGTCTGGAAAATGGGAGTGGTGTTTACAGACAATGTAAGTTTGCAAACAGTTATGGATGATTAATTGCTCTGTTTTTGTTGTTTTTTGAACGCTAGAGTGATTAATTTGATGGATAGGTGGAGGGATGGATGGGTTGAATGATGATGTTATGCCTGGACAGATGGTTTCTGATCAGAGCTCATTTTGTTTCTTACCAGTCATTCCTGTATCTGGTGTGGTACACCACCATGTCCATCCTGGGCCACTACAACAACTTCTTCTTTGCCGCTCACCTGCTGGACATCGCCATGGGGTTCAAAACCCTGCGGACCATCCTCTCCTCTGTCACACATAACGGCAAGCAGGTGAGGATGAGAAGGATGCAGGTCTTGCTTCCAGGCAGCAGGGGTCACTGCAGAGTCAGTTGTTGGGGTTGGGTTGTAACCAACGCCTGTTTATTCCCTGATGTGCAGCCACAAGCCAGTTTTATCACAGTTTCCATGCTCCTTCTCCTCTGATGGCATACTCGGTAACTGTGGTGTCGTCAGTTCTGCCACAAACTGCAGAAAGAATCAGGTCTGGTTTTGATAAAGATCATTGATTCTAAAATTGGGGCTGTTAGACCCTGAAGGCCTGTGAAGGGGTTTTATGGGGTCCTCAGCAAAAAAAAAAAAGGGAAAAAAATATTTTCACTGTAAATCCACATATGAGTAACACAATGACAGAATATGTGACTATTTCAGCCATGAGTTTCAGACACACTGATTAATAAAACATCTAAAGCCAAAAATCTTATCAGGTGGGAGACCCAAATAGGGTCCGTGGTCTGATTTGGGTCCTTGATGTGACAAAGTTTGAGATCCACTAAATTCAAAGGGTAGTCATCATCTGTTATCTGTGATTTACAGCCTGATTTTTTAACAGATTATTTAATAAGACTAGAGAAACAGTTATATGGACAACTATTCTTTAAAACTGCTCTGAGTGTTTTTGACCAACAGGGGAAGGACAACTAAGTCTTTGCATTCTGTGGCATGGATCGGTCTCTTGTTAGGTCTCTTGACTGATTTTACACACTTTTCAACTTTGGTTCAAGATTTTATGGGGAAAAATATCTGTTTCTCCGTGTTTTCTGTGCTTGACTCATTTGTGTCTCCTTCTGTGCAACATTAGGTAAAAAATAATAGATGTTATACAGTTAAACAGTTAGTCCCGAGCAAGTAGTTTGATGAGATTGGAGGCAC
>JAQNCA010000007.1:14587043-14622163 GCA_029783725.1 Acanthurus tractus | reverse complement strand
AACATGTGTCACTCTGCTTTGAGGTTGTTCTCATAACTGTTAATTAATGTTATATTTTAACAGTTATTATCAATCGTAGAATCAATAAACCGCACCACAAAGATGAACACATTTCCAGAAATAACATTTAAGTGATATTCAGTGCAACATCACTCTGTCTTGTGTGATGTTGTGTGAATTACAATTATGCTGAATTGAACAAGAATGTGTGATCTAGTAAATATTATGTATGATGTATCAATTCTTATGTCTTTACACTCCATGTTTAAACTCCTCCCTCATGAGTTAATTAGAATAATTACAGCAAAGGGAATGAAAGGAAGTGAAGGGAGTCAGGATGCATAAATGCATTTCACATGCACACAGTGTCCTTTGACATTTGAGTTCAAATGGCTCGACTGCCTTCATTTCAGACCCGATTTAGACTGTCAGTTCTTGCAGGCATTCATGTCCACTGACCAGAGGCACAATTCAAAATTTAATGTGACCTCAATCTCCAAGGGTGGAAATACACCCAAATGTCGAGGCCGCAAGGAATCACCGACACCTCCCACACCCGGCTGCCTGCGGGCAGATCAATGGGGCCGTCAATCCAAATGTGGTTTACTGCTGCTACCTCTATTGTTGCTGTTTAGGTTCACAGGTAAATCAGTGCGAGAGCTGCGCCTGACAGAACTATTATGTCGTTATTAAACTAATGTGTTTGACCGGTTTCTAGGTTCACCTCTTCCATCCTTTTCCCCTCGTTTGAACCTTTCCCTCCTTGCCGCCTGCACCTCTCTCGCCGCCGGCAAACCCATCATGCTCCTCGTGAGGGTTTAACTGCTTTTTATAGAAAAGGAATGGGAGCTGGCAGCTTCTCCCCTGCTGCGTCCAGTGTGTTTCCACCCCAAAGTACATAAATAGACAGGAAGTTTGCACTGACATTTTACCAACTGCTACCTGTGTTTCTCTGAAGCTGGTGTTGACCGTGGGCCTGTTGGCAGTCGTGGTCTATCTCTACACTGTGGTGGCCTTCAACTTCTTCAGGAAGTTCTACAACAAGAGTGAGGATGAGGACGAGCCCGACATGAAGTGTGATGACATGATGACCGTAAGTATCAATCACAGGTATTTTTAATTACAAACAAACCTCAGACACCATTTCTCTGACTGAGAGAGGTCTGCACCCCCCCTCCTCTGTGTTTGCACAGTGTTACCTTTTCCACATGTACGTCGGGGTGAGAGCAGGAGGGGGCATTGGGGACGAGATCGAGGACCCAGCTGGTGACCCCTATGAGCTCTACCGAATCCTTTTTGACATCACCTTCTTCTTCTTCGTCATCGTCATCCTCCTGGCCATCATCCAGGGTAAGCTCTTAAATTTCATAAAGTAAAGTAATCTGCCGGTCCACATTACACTCCTACTGTGTTTGATTACTCTGATGCAGTTTTTATAACATGCTTAGAGAAAGTCTTTTGTGGTCGCAGGTTTGATCATTGATGCCTTTGGAGAGCTGAGAGACCAGCAGGAACAAGTCAAAGAGGACATGGAGGTGAGAGCACATTCAATTTCCACTTCTAGTTAACTTCTTTAGTGCTGATGGGGGTCAGGTAAAGCTGGGGGGGCTTCATGTCCTCTCAGTAAACAAGCTATGATTAAACAACCTTATATATCATACGGAGATGAAAGCTGCTAAAATAAGATTCACCTTTGTTGCTTGAAGGCATGAAATGCAGGATTTTCCCAAAAGAAACAACAGTTATCCATCTCAATCAAGAGGTTTGACCACTCGTGTGTGTTGATGTCTGTATTTGCAGAAATCTGCCCCCTGCCTGTATTTTCTTCTTTTCTTGATCTTTTGATTCGTTCATGATGTTTCTGTGCAGCGGACATCACAAGGTTGTGCGTCAAAAAACACATCGTGACCAGGTTACAGTGATGTGTCATCTCAAGCTGCTTTTCTGTGGCTGAGACACACACACACACACGCACTCACATGCACTCACACACACACACAGCAAAGAGGCACGCAGCTGAGAGGATGAAATGTCTGAAATCACATAACGTTTGGCATTAAACCGTCTTCCTGCTGGAGTTTGTGAAGGTGTAGGTGTGTTCATTTGTGCTTCACAACATAATCCCTGAGCAATAATGTTTCGTAACTTCATTGATTTGCTGCTTTGTTCTCGGTAACAATGCTCCCTCTTCATTCACTTGGTCTGGCTTAGCCTGGGGGCAGGAGGAGGGGGCATTTTTAACTGTGGTGTTTGCAAACACTAATGGACAATTCCTGCATATTAAACCTTAAACTTATAAATTTATTAACTGAAAATGCAAATATATTACTTGCATAATTCATGAAGTGCTACACAATTTTATATATTGATCTAAGTTGTAAATAAGCATTGACTTGAACCCCCACAGAAATATAACAAAGACCTTTGGCACAAGCAAACCTTTCTTAAATTACCATAATGTTGTGATCAGTCTGGTATATTTTACAGAGTGCCATAGAGTGCCATAACCTTAAAACGCCAGTTAGAAAAAGAAAGTTTCTCCGCTCTAAGATGTATTCACATGTGTGTTTCTGTTCACTTTGTCTCTCTTCTGAGCCATTTAAGCAACAACCAATCAGGACAGGTCAAATTTGATACATGCTTGTCCATTTTTTGGTGCTTAAGAGACTGCAGTGAGAGGAGGAAATACATTTTGGCTTTAAAATATAGCGAATGAAGTCTAATTTTATTGAAACATTTATGATTATGATTATGATTATAGAAGAAGTTGAGAAAAACATGACACTTTTGGGAAAAACGGGAAGAGTTGCAAGTGTGTTGCTTTCTTTCTAAGACCACATGACCTTGACGCAGATAAAGTTATACAACAGGCTCAGCAAAAGTAACCATTTTGAACTCAGTGGGGTTCCATTTTTAAAATAATTCACTGTTTCTTTTTCATGACTTTTTTTGCTTAGAATGAAGCACAAAGAAAAACTAAAGGAGCTTGTACTCAAATTATCCTTTTTTTTTAGACCAAATGTTTCATCTGTGGGATCGGTAACGATTACTTTGACACAACACCTCACGGCTTTGAGACTCACACCTTACAAGAGCACAATTTGGCCAACTACTTGTAAGTATCCTACTTTTCAGCATTTTATACAACTTTTAATGAGCATTTCTATGACCAATGTATTAATCATTATTGTCATCTTCTATCAGCATGTAGTGCCTCTTCTTCTCTGTAATTTAACCACATGATTGATGGCTTTAGCACATTAACACAGCATCGGGGCCAAAGTCACTAATAGCCCCAGTGATCCAGAACACTAGATCCCTTTAGGTATTCTTTCCATCTGTCTCCGAGTTGCGCCTGCACTCCCTGCTCATCCAGTGTTTCTGTATGATGCCCGTGACAATAGAAAGTCGCAGTCCATTTGCGCTCACAGTCAGCTGGCCGGAGGATATGAGAACGACCTCATTATGTTGCTTCATTACTATTTAATGCCATGAACTTTATTGGAAAATAGGTTTGTGATAGTGTTCTCTCATACAGTATTCATCAGGATTTGGCAAGCTGCGATGCCCACAGAGATACAGCGACCGTTGCCATTTACTCTTGATTTGGGAAACAACGGGTGCTTTGGTGATAGAGACGGCCTGGTGTTACTTTGCTTCACACTTACGTCAGATATTATCTCTTCACAACAACAACAACAGAATGTGACATTTCCTGTTAACAATGCCATTGTTTTAACTATGAGCAGATGTTCAGGCAGGAAAATGTGAAGGTTTTTTTTGCAGTTTTTTTTATTTTTTTTGCTCTGACATTTTTGTTTTGTCTCATTGGCCTTTTTTTCTAAAGGTTTTTCCTGATGTATCTTATCAACAAGGATGAGACAGAGCACACTGGCCAGGTACAGCATGACTCTGCCTCACTGACCTTTCAATGAGGAATTTTCAGCCAATCAAAAACACAAAAAAACAAAACAAATTAGCATCCTGTCATTGTCAGAGATACGAAGTGAGATCAACAGCTTCTAAGACTTTTCCTGCTGTGCATAAACTGAGCGCTGCACATTTATGTGCATGCAGCTGATGCAAGCAATAACTTTCCTGATTAGGCATTCCAAGTTACATCACTTAAACATCATCTGCACTTGAGTTACACTTGTTATTGTGACCACTGGTACATGCACATTGCGATTTCATGACTCCTGAGAAGATGCAGCACCATGTTGGAGTCTGTGAGCATCACAATCAACAGGGATGATCAGAACTTCACGTCAAGGATCATCTGTGATGACCCAGAGTGGTTTGAAAGCGCAAGTGGGAGCATGCTGGTGGGGTCTTTGACACTTACAAGGTCTGAGGGAGAATATTCAAAACAATCGGAAATGTGAGGTGATGGCAGCTGGGTTCTCCAAAATAATATTAAATCTGCACAAAGCACATCCCACCCCCCTGCTTGCTGGAAATTGTTAGTAACTCATGTGGTGATGATGATCAAGTGATGGAACTTATTTAAATTACTTAAATGTTTACTCACTGAAGGTATAGCTTTCAACCACTACACATATGTTACCGTGTGACACAGAGTTCGTGCACAACAAAAACAGTCTCAGAAGTTTTTTTTATCTGCTTTCAAAAATCATCTTTGACCAGACTGCACAGACACAACAGGGTTATCGAAATATGTTTCTTTTTGTAGTTAGGTTAACTCACAGAATGGAACTTATTGACTATAGTTGAATAAATCTGATATATATATGTTCTAAATTTGCCTTAAAGGACAGCTGAAACTATTCTTGACAACTGCTATAATGCCTACAGTAATGACAGTTGGCATTATTGCCCACTAAGTCAAAGCTCATCAGCTTAAATCTTTACTTCGAACAGCTTGTTTTTTTACAATGCCAATTTTAATAATTAAAAAAAAAAAAATAATTCACCCTTTTCTTGGCATTTTTTGTATGCATGTATGCATGTTGGTGACTTTCTAATAACTCGGACTAACACATCAGTGTCTATTTCTATGTGTGTGACTCCAGGAGTCATATGTGTGGAAGATGTACCAGGAGCGCTGCTGGGATTTCTTCCCAGCTGGAGATTGCTTTCGCAAACAGTATGAAGATCAGCTCGGATAGAGCAGATTCATCCTCTTTACCTCTACTCTTATAAAGTGGGCTGCTAGAACATGTGGTCCTACATACAGCTGCTGGACTACAACATCACACAGTCATCCCACCAATGTTTCAGACTGGCCCGAGGAGAGAGAAAACTCCTTTTTTTAATATAAGAAGAGAGTCTCCCACCTTTGTCAGATGTACCCTCGTCACCATTGGTGCAGTGCCAGTCTGTCAGGACACGACCTGTTACTTGCTCGGACGTTTGTTTTTTGGGACTCGTTTTTTGACAGCGTGTTGCCTTTTACTCCACATAACCCCAAATCATTGCACAATTTCTTTTTTTGGTCTTTTTTGAGAAACACTGGGTTGTGTGGGGTTATGGGACAATGTGTCAGTCATATTATGCACAAGAACCCAACTTCAATATTTTGAGAATGTTGAACTTGAGACTTAATGCCAAAAGAAAAGTGAGGGAGGTAAAATAGATTTACATTGTGTGCAAAAATGTGATTTGAGAAAAGATTTTTTTTCAGATGTTTTAACCTTGCATATTAAGATGGAGTTTAAGAATAAAGTGGCAGAAAGGTTTTATCATATAGAATGAAAAAATGCCTAAATTTATTTCATGAAGTGCCTTAAAGTACTGTATCTACATTACAATGAAGCTATGCAAAACTTCTGTTTTTTCTTTGTTGTATGTAAGTACAGTAATTTTCCTGGACCAGCAACAGGTAGCTGTCCAGATATGTAGATTGTGGCTGAACTTTTTCCTTTGAACATAGAAGAACAGCATTGATTTGATTTGACTGATATTTTCTTTGCTGAATGCAGCGTTACTGCAGATGTTCAAGGTACAAAGTGTAAAAATGACCCATCAGAATTTATTGAACACCTTCAAACAAGAACAAAAATTAAATTGCTATTGTATGGCCATTTGTATGTAGTAGCTTTGCTGATCTGTGCATTTCTTTTGATGGGAAAAAATAAAAGAAATCAATGCAACAAATTAACTTTTTTTAAGTTATTTCTTTGGGTCTTTGGAATCATATTTTTTTTGCTAAATACATCCACAAGAAACACATTCAAATGTATATAGCTGTTCTTCAAACTGATCACACCAGCATCATAACGGGATGTGATTTCAAGTCTAAAGGCTCTGACACAGTGAGTCATTTCGGTCCCAAAATTGACAAAATACAACATCTGTCTCTGCAGCTAATCCAAAGCTTTTCAAAATAAGACTCCTGCTGTTAGAAAACAGCCTTTGGCTTTAGTTCTAAGCTAACGTGACTCATCCTAAACCTTAAAGCTGGATCATACCTGTGACTGTCCAGCGTGCCTTTACAGTGTGATAGGAAGCAGTGGCTAAGTAGATGTGCACTCCTGGTTGGTCAGAGAGGTAGGACGGGCACCCAGCAGGCTGCATGATGGGAGTTTCAGCCCTGTTATCCATGGTGCCACCTGTCAGCTCACATCATGTCACCACACCTCAAGCACCACACAGTGCTGCAGCCTGCCGCTGAGAGCAGCTCTCCCTCCTCAAACCCACAACTTGCTCCTTAAAAGCTGTAACATGTCAACTGCTTTTATGGTTTTCAGAAAAATGTTTTTGTTTTTTTTAATTATTAAAAAGTGAGTCATTTAAATAATTCTTCAAGTAACTAGAAAATTAAAATGCCACATTCATTGCTAAGTGTTATAAAAGCTGTGACTGCCGTAGTTAAGTAAATGTTTAGTGAATATTGTTTTGAATGCACCAAGTAAAGCAAAGGCAATATTGGAGGAAACTCAATTTAAAGTTTCTGATATAATATTCTACGCTCTGACAAGCAAAGAGGCTCCAATATTATTTAGCACTATAATGCGGCCATTATGGCAACAGGGGAAAACAATAATGTGTGAAATCACTGATATGATCATTCTCACTAATTTGACATGATGAAAGCTGTGGGAAGCCATTCTCAACATGAAATGGCAACAGTTAAGCAATTAAATAGTTGAAGAAATATTATAGCTATTAAATTCTAGTTTCCTATTGTTATGTTTGTCAGTAACAAAATTTGGTTAGACCTTTCATTTCCTCCTCAGTGGTTTATTCAGAGAATTTAAATGTACATGCTCAGGTGTTGCTAATATTGTTGAACATCTCATGTTTTTGAGGAATCCACTTTATCAACATTTAAACATACAATATATAATAATTCCAAGTTAAGATAATGTTGTTTATTGTCTTGTCATATTTTTTGGTTGAGTTGCAAACTCACATCATACCAAATGTTTCCAAAGAAGTTTAGAAACCCAGTGAAATCTATAATTTTATTCACGGTATTTATGCGTTTCATTTTCTTTCCTATGAGATTACACAAGGCGGAGTGAGTAAGGAAATCTGCAAACGTGATAAAAATGTGACGTGAAAAAACTTTAAACATCACCTGGTCTGTGAACATTTCTGCCTGAGTCAGCTAGAAAGATTGCATCTGCAATGGAGGCTATTAAACAATTAAATGAAAATAACTAATAATGCTACTTGAGAATGCCGCCAAACCTTTTGTTTTCATTGTTTGATTGTGAGCTCTCTGAAGATAGAAATATATTGTGCCTTAAATTCTGTTTCCAACAAACCAAACAAACCCTAGATCTCCCTAACCCTAGCCTAGATCTGTATTATGTTTCAAAAAAAAAAAAGCCAACCTGCAGCTCCAAAGCATTTAGATTTAGCTAGATTGTTCAACTAACATAAAACCCGTCTGTCTGTTGGTACATTAGCTTTTCATTTTTCAGTACATGATTGTATGGATTTTCTCATTAAGTGGAAAATAGCATAATCTCTCTTCTTAAACTCATCCTTTTTCTTTTTTTGACTGATGTGTTAAAGGGCTTTTACACAGTTACTTCACTTTCTTACCTATTTGTAAAGGAAATGGGACAAGGTTAAGAGAGGGGGTCATTTATCGGGCAGCTTGTCGCTGTCAGCTCTTCACACAGACTCCAGGGGCTTGATCTCCCACATACAGCTGGGATAACACAGGACACATGGCCAGAGGCTGAAGGTGTAATGACACAACCCAGGGGACAATTTGAATTTCATTTCACCACTGTTTAGAGGTAAATGACCGCTCAGCTTTTTCTTAATAAAATGACTCCAAAACTTTAGCAAAAATAACACAGTTCACCTTAATTTTTAGTTTCAGTAAATTGTAGTATAAAATGATTTAAGTTGGAGTCCTGATTGCAAGATTTTGGCCCTTTATATCTATTTTACTCAGTATCCAACGTTTGTTGCAGTAACAAATAGCAGAATGATTTACTTGCTGTAATGCCTGATCCCTGTTCTCCACTCTCTATGATCCCCCGAATAACCTATTGCTGATGTAATGTAGCTGAGAGTTGTATCCGGCCTGTCGGCATGGTGCACGGCACTGGGGAGCAACAGATATGTTGGGCGAGAACAGGGAGCAGCTTGAGTCACAATCCGTGCTGTCGACTGCATCTGATGACCTGCAGAGAAACCTCCGACCAGTGACAAGTCACTGCATATGGTCCATGAATCCTGTCAGTGTCCTTTGAGCTTTTGTGAGCCTTTCAAACAACATTACACAACAAACAATACTTAGTTATGACCCAGTGTTTGGATGGACCATATATGTACAATATGTGATTTTTTTTTGCAGTAGTCAATGTGTGAGTACTTACATATTAAATTCTCTCCTACAATTTTTTTCACAGTAATATCTTTTCTTAAACTTTACTAATGTAGCAAATTAAATCTAATATTTATTGTGATTTGGTGGGATTTTTTATTTTTTATAAACACAAGACCATTGGAAAAAGGTTAATCCAACATTACAGTAGACTGTATATCATCAGACATTTATTTAAAACAATTTACATCACACCAGTCAATCTTACTGAGGTTTATTTAAATGAACTTAATTTTGAGTTTTGGGCCGTCCTTCAAGGTTGTTTTTGGTGATTCTGTTGTGTTTATACTGCAGAGAAGCAGATTAAGTTAGCAATCAAGCACCAGCTCATCTCCACAGAAAATAGAAAGTATACTTCAATTAAATATGTTGTTCTATTCAAGCATGTGAAAAAAATTGCTACCAATTATTTACTGATCAATAACTTCTGTCGTCCTTGTGACGACACAATGACAGCAGGCTGAGCTTTAAACCACACGGTGTCACACATAAGTGGACTGTTTTGGTCAGCTATGATTTGATCACATGTAGCTAAGTAGCACCTCAGTGACCCTCTGATCCTTTCAAATTAAGCATGGCAGTCCATGCTTGATGTTTGAAAATAGTATAATTGTTTAATGGTTTTGTCTGCAAAAACATCAGAAAATTGGTGGAAAATGACCTTGACAATTACGTGCAGCACAAGGTGACGTCTTTAGATTGCTCATTTTGTCCAACAAATACAGCCCAACCCAACCTTAATAAGTTTTTTTAAAGCAGAAAAACAAACAAAAGTAAATCCTCACAAGCTGAAGCTGAACTGCAGAATGTTTGGAAGTTTTGATAAAATATGATTTAACAATTACTTCTTTACAAAGATAGTTGTCGATTAGTCAGTTGATTAATCAGTTTGGCCCTTTTGAAGCCTGACAAACTCAACCTGCTGATGAAGACTACGTGGTACTGTAGAAAGTGCACTAGACTGAAACCAAAGGTAAAGCTGAACTTGGTCTCTCAGCACTTTTGTCTATAATGTAAATATTTGGATATTAAGTTTTTATCTGCTATTTTCTGTTGTAGTCCAAGTGAAATGTGAGCTTCCCGTGAACTGAACTTACAGCTCAAATGGCTCAGCTACATTGAGACTAAAACTTTAAGAGATTCATTTGAAAGAAAAATAATTTCCACTCATATCTTCAGATTTTTGATTTGAAAGAGAACTTATTCTAGTTATAATTCTGCTTCTTCATTCATTTCAGTCTGCAGGTGTTCTCATTTCACTGTGACTCATTCTGTAGGAGTGTTTTGTGAGACGGATTAACATATGAGGTATTTAAATGTGCTCCATCTCATCCCTGTCATTTCTGCTGCTACTCTCCTCCTTCACTAGACTGTAACAGAGCATTACCATCACCTTTATATGTTGTTTGTCACTATAATTTTTTCAGTTTACAGGTTTAGTGCACATATGATGTACTGTGATGAGCTACTGCACTGTGAAGTTATACTCGGTGTGTTTTTGTTTTTCAACTTTTGGTTATCAGAAATAACCCCACTCTTGCTCAGCAGCTCGTCACACTGCTGGCATGTCATGTAATTTAGTTTAATGTGGGATGCAGTGCTCATAGTCTTCGCACCTTTTCACTTTCAAAGAGCAACAGCCAATCAGAAAACTTTAACACTCAGTTGGGCAGACAGTCGTGTATCTAATCACTCAGCTCCTTGGTTGGTCATGGACAACTACAGGTGTACAGTCCAGCCCAAAAAAATTAACAGACCTTCAGTTGTGTTTATTTTTGATTTTTCTTAAAGAAACAAGCAACTTACACTAGATACTATGCAATCAGTTCTCTAAGTGTTGTAAAGATTGTTAAATGTTTGGGAGTCGAAGTTCTGCTATTAAATTAACAGACAGACAAACACATCTGACAGATGGTTCAGTCAGCTTAGAAACTGTTTTTAATTTAGGAAAACAGCTCAAAAACAATGAGCGACTACATGACATTTGTCATTTCAGACAGGTACAGCTAGCTAAAAACAGTGGTGAAACAGACGGAGCTAAATCTGTGCAGCAGATACAGCAAACAGATAGAAATGCAGAGGTGAGATTTAATGGAAAAAGATATCACTTTTACACCAAACAGGAAAGTACTCTTGCCTAGGAGTGTATAAAATTGGTTTGTGGCTGTGAGTGTGTGTGTGGGTGTATGTGGCTGCATCAGCACTCCCCATGCTAACAGAAAAACCCCTCTGTCCTCGGTTCACACTGCAGCACCGGCATGCATTTCTTTGACAGATGTGTTCCTCCCTGAAGCACACATCACATCAATGCATATCATGTGCAACTTTAAGCATGTGTGCATGGGTGTGTGCGCGTGTATGTGTGCGTGTGAAAGAGATGACATTGTCACTAACTTTACATCCTCTTAGAAATCAGTAAACAAACACCTGTTGGTGAACCTACTGAAACAGTTTGCCACCTCAAGAAAGTCTGTTGGATTGTAATAAGTCTTCATTCTGTAGGTGTCATTGACCCTTATTGGGGGACTTGAGGCCAGGTGGCCCTTTTGTGTAAGGGCCCCTTCACAGCCCACTTAAATGACTCACACCGCAGTGCTTGGTACCTTTGATGGCTTTTTTTTGAGCTGAGAAACAACTGAAGTGAAAGATCTGGGTTGTTTTTGACAAAGTCTGAAGGCGCAAAACACAGTTGATGAAGTGTCTTCTGTTGTTTTTCTGGGACATGCATGCTGGACTGAGGCACTTTCCACAGTGTTTTGATATCGAGAGCATGAGTGGGAAACCCATCACTCACTATTGTCTGGGAGAAAAAAGAGCTTCTTCTGTCAACTCCTATTTAATTCATCTTCCTAAGACAGATTCAGGCAGACCCTCAACAAGAACTTATGCGTTGTTTTGTTTGTGCACATCGCTTAAGAAGTGGCAGTTAGCAAAACAATGTTCTACAGGAAAATGAAACAACAAACGTTCTTGTACTAAAAATCCGATTACAAATGAAACATCCACTAATATTTCAGGCACCTAACAAGCGCCTGAACATCATCTCTGGTTTAATGGATCGTACTGTCCTTGGATGCCCTCAGAGAACCAGGTCTTAGGTTCTGGTCTAGGGGATCAGTTACAGATTCGAGGTCACACAGTGGCACTTTGGCCCGTGGCTGTTGAGTAACTGAATGCTGCAGGGCCAGCAGAGCAGACTGGCTGTGATGTGAGGTGAACGGTGCTGAGCGCGGGTTGAAGCGAGCTGAACAGGCTGCTTCCTACTCCAAGGGTATTCGATTGCGCTGATACAGCAGGGGACAAGTCAAGTGCAAGTGCAGCTCTGACACGAGGCCAAAACCTACCTGGAGAGGACAAAAAGAAATACGTAGAGTGTGCAAATGAAACTTTTAGGGCTTGTGTGCCATGCCCATGTGCTAACTCTTGATTTAAGATTTAGTTCAATATCTGTGAGATGTATATTTTAGTCCTTTATGTAAGGAAAGACATTTTGGAATATACATTATCTTGCCTTTTTAGTTAATTAAGATGAGCAGATAATTTCTCTTTTAAGTCGAACTGTTAGCATTAAATATTAAGTGAAGATAGCAGCTGGTTGGTTTAGCATAGAGACTGGCTTTGTCTAAAGGTGGCAAAATCAGCTGTCTGTAATCAGACAGAACAGTGTGTGACACATTTCATGAATGCAACTTCCTTTGTGGATCAGAGGTGAACACATTACAAGCACATTTTCTAAGCATGGGTACAAGTTTTGAATGAATCAGCTTTATAAATGAAAAGGAAGGAACATGGTTGGTGCATATTAGTAACTAACTTTCAGCAAATGTCAGTACAATTGCTATTCTGACTAAATAATCTGGAGTAATTAACCATCTGAATTTTTTATTTATAGTTATATTTCTACTTTCTGTCCCTCTTATATTGAGTTTGTTTGAGCTGTACAAAATTAAATTCTGTAACATGTTATGGTTTAGTAAAAAGTCATTTTTTTAATAGGGAGTTAAGTGTCAGAGTCAGGCAGATCCTCTGTTTCAAGTCTTTGTGCTCAGCCTGCTAACTGGTGGATACTGGCTCGGTAAAAAAGGTATAAAAAAGGATTAGACACACCATGAGAAAGAGAAAACAAGTGTGTGAGGCAGAGCAAGTAATGAAGTGCTTAAACCATGTCAGTCACCACTTTACCTTTAATCTCATCTTGCAGCGACTCCACCTGCTGTTTTCTATTGAAGACAAGTTCTGCTCCACAGGAAATCATGCAAAAACTTAAAAGCTTTATTCTAATCAGTTAAACTAGCCAGAAGTAACATGGAAGAGTTATTCTGGTAGAGAGACAAACTGATGGCTCCAATCAATGTAAACCTGCTTCAGGTTGTAGTCAATTAATACAAACATGAAGAGTAATTAGCCATTTGTTTTTTAATTACCAGGTGTCATTCAAATCTTCATGAATTCAGCATAACAAGGCAGAGTTAACCTCTTTACATGGATGATAATAATAATATACAGATCAATCCTACCATGTGATTACATATAGCAAGTAGCTCTGAAAACTAAAGAGAAAATTCACCGTAGTGCTTTAAATATGCATAAACACATACTGATGATTAAGACAGTATATTTTAATCTTGCCTACGCTTCCTATCTATGAATAATACATGTTTTTATCAATACAGATTATGAATGAGGTTGACACTGCTGCTGACTAATGTGATTCGAGGAAAGAGGTAAGTCTCTCAAAAGCTCAACATCACCTCCCTTTGTTTTGGATTCCACTTGTTTAGTTTTCTTGTATGTTAGCCTGAATCAGCTTGTGTCCTTTGGAGCATCAAAGCAGAGGTGGTGAATCAAGGAAACAGGAGTCCCAGTGGACTCTCCATCACAGGTTATGAGTCTGAGCATGGCCATGAATAAAAATGTCTGCCTTTTGGATGCTTGTTCTTATTATGGTAGCACTGATCATAGAGACAGGGGAGAGGGAGTTTGATAGTTGTAGACTAAGCATATTAATAACATACATGCAATATTCAATAATGTGGTGATGGTAGTGGTGTTCTCCACTCGTCTTCACTGGAGCTCTGGAGAACTCATTTGATCCAGACATCCAAAACAACTCATGCTTGACAGCAGCTATCTCCAGGAAAACATACGCCTTTGGGGCCCGTGTGGGGCCACTGTGGGTAGAAAATTGGTCCCTGTGTAGACAGCCCATCATTGGCCCCATTACCAGCATGAAATGCGGGTCACGTGTGGGCCGCAATCCATGGGGCCAAGTGAGGCTTGCGGGTGAGACCACAGTGTGGACTGAGTGTGGGCCGGCCACACAGTGTGGACCCACTGTGAACAAGCAGAATGCCCACTGGTTTGAGTGGGAACACACTGGGGATACTGTTGGTCTACTTTTGGCATACTGTGGACACATAGTGGACAAGTACACTGCAACAAACAAGCAACAAACCCAAAGTGATATAAACACAAAAGTGTCTTGGTTTAGGTTGTAGTAACTGTGTTACAGACCTCTATAGCTGAAAAGCTTGAGCCAGACAAAGGATAAAATTTAAAGAGTGTGAAATAATAAAATAAATTATTGGGGCCTGTGTGGGTTTTACTGTGGACATGCCACATTTGGACACCAACAGTAAACCCAAACTGGGGCTCCAAAGGGCAAAACTTCTGTGGGCTCCACATGGGTCCCTTTGGGTTTGATTTGTGTTGATTTGGGATCAAATAATAATCAAGTCATATTGCTGACCACTGCTGATAATTTACACTACTGCTTGCTCTATTTGAATGTATGGAAACATGATAAGATTATGTCAGACGATTACAGCAGTCTTTGATGTTCAAGTATCAGAAGTTGCCAGGAGCCTTGGCGGTGGAGTTGCACCAGGCAGCCATGATTTAAATACAGAACAATGATGATGGTGGGCAGCAATCTGAAAGCAACTCTCGTGTCATCTCTTTTAAGATTTGGAACATGACTATCTGTGAAATTATTTAGTCAAGGGTTTGCAGGCACACTATCACCTGAGGCTTGATCAGTGAGTGATGTCTGAGGAGAGACTGTCGTAGCTTGCAGCCTGAACATGGAGAAGGACAGCTACATCACATAGCTCCCTATATATAGCTGCTCTGAGGTTAATACAGAGATGTGTGATGATATAATTTTGCCCTAGACAGCACTGAAGAGGGAAAACAGATACAATAATGTCATTTGATCCTGTGTGGAAGCCTCAAGTGCGTTCCACGGGTAATTTCAACATGGCATGAGCGTATAAAAGCAATTTACTGTTGTTTTTCACTCAGCTTTATTAAATTTTGTGTCCCAGGATTTGGCTCTTGGCTTAGAAAGCTTTAGGTTATTGTGCACATAAAAACAATGCAGGCAGTTGTCACCAGAATACAAAGCCAGCATTAGACATTGTCATCTGAAATGGGTTTTTTGTTGCCATAGTTGTCTCGCACCCAGATAAATGGGACAATAAGTTATTGATAAAAGATACAAATGCAGCTGTTTTATCCACCTTGTGAATCATTTAATCCGGTTACTTTTGACTGTGGATGAAACATTGGGATTGTATTACAGCAGCCCTCATTGTTAGAGATGGGATTTGTGATGGCCAGCCACTATATCTCCAGCTGATGAATGACAAGTAGTGATTTAGCGTGTAATAATCTGCTGCTCATCCTGATATTGACCCCCTCTCTACTGATGCATGCAGGGGAGACAAGGGTCGCCATGAGAGTCCTTTTATCCATAATGACTAAAAACAGGCAGAGGGTGATTTCTGACTTCCATCACACATGTAACGTGACCCATTTTATGTCCATCTACAGCTACATGCACCACACCTGAAATGTAATTTTTATTCATTCAGAAAGAGATCAGAGATCAGTTGTGTATAAAAATGTAGTGTAACATCCAGGCTGAAAAATGGTAACTAACTAACTATTCATATCTACATTTGGTCACTATTTTGTCTTTTCCTCTAAAATACCCAGTAAATAATGGTACCACAAAAACCTTGTAGGTACCGGTACTTATCATTCATCAAAACATGTACTTTGAATATAAATAAGGTGCCAGGGAGCAAAAAAAAAGTATCAAAATGGAGTATAATTTTAAAAAATCCTGGGGAAGTATATCTCTGGACCCTCCTGCAGATGAATGTGCTAAGCCCCAATCTCCTTAAACCCTAGAATGGCCCCTGGTGTTGATGTGTAAATGAAGCTTCGGAAAGCTCTTAACACTTGCAACATGCAACACCGTGCAAGACCTTCAGAGGGACAACCTGTGTAAGTTTTCAAAGAAGCTACCTTGACTTTATTTCACTCAGCTTGGGAGCTTGCTGCAACTTTGACCAATTAGCACACAGCACCACAGGAAAGTGAACCTCATCAATAATCCATGGCACATTATTTAGGGTGGAAATTAAAGATTAATGCTTTAGACTTCTGAAAAGACAAGTACGGGACTTCAAACCTTCAAAGTGCACTTTATGAATTAGCCTCAGTTCATCCTCAAACTTCTGAGAACATGTCACTTTTAATATTTACTCAATGGCCCAGCTGTTTGAGGCCATACTTCTAAAAGAGTCAATGCATCAGGACTTCTCAGCAGTCACGGAGGCCATCTGTGTTTATTTTCCATTAGGAGTGGCTCCCTCATTTCTCCTCTCTCATCTCTGTCTTCTGGATACACTTAACATTATATGTATCAATTATTTATTCATAAAATGAAGTGGGCTGATATCACCGATGAGTGATCCTCTCATACTGTATTCACTGGTTTATATTTACCAATACAGATATCTCAACAAAGTCAAGCAACAGTGCTTCACGAATCATATTTGCTCAAATAATCCGCATATGACCCACAGCTTGCAAAGCCAAAACAATATGGGAACTCTTGCTTCAGGCAAATCACAGCACGAGTTATCCATATGGGAAATTCAACTGGGCTTGTGTGATTAAATGCAAAATTCATGGGATAAGGTGTGAATGTGAGAGCAAGTAATTTGCTGGTGTTCTGTGCTAAATTATCTACATGGAGGTTGAGGGACCACTTGATGGGCACTGGCTGAACGCCCAAAATAAACACCTTAACGGAGCTGGGGTGTTGTTGGGTAAACAGCCCACAGGCACTTCTGACAGACATCTCACCCACTTAGCATTCAGCACCTTGCCCACTGCTTTGGGCAACAAGCGCTATTTTAATTTAGCACAACTTTTCGTCAAGAACAAGCAATGTGACTGTTGTCGTGCTAAGTATGGAATTAAGTCAATCTAGTTCAGGCATGCCCCAAAAAACACACACAAACAAACACACATGCAGACACTCAGTTTGGAGGGTTTTTTTTAGTTGACTCATATTAACAGGCTAGAAATTTTTAAATACGCATGAAAACACAGGCAAACGTGTGTGTCCATTCACAGGCATAACCTGGCTTAGTTCCTTGGTGGTGATGGTCTCCATGCATGACAGAACCATCTGTTTATGAATATACAAGTAGTATTTGTGCACTCAAGGAAGTTATTCAAATTAACTCTGACAGCAACCTCAGTGGGTTCATTTAGCTTCTGAGGATCATTGTGGTTGCTGTTTTTGCCCATGGAGCTACAGGTTGTGCATCTGTATTCCAAAGCATATCATCAAAAATGTCAAAAATGTGGTTGCATGCCTGACATTATTTGTTATGACAACGTAATTATGATAAAGGTCTTTCTGAAAGACTTGTTTGTACCGAATCATATTTTTCTTGTCCACTGAAATTCAGATTTTAAAATATTAAATGTAATAAACTACTTGTTTAAATTGCATAAGAAAAAAACAATACTTCTCATCTATATAAAAAGATTCAATCGGTTCTTAATAACATATGCAAACTTTTGTCTGCTTAAATATACATTGTTGCAATGAGATCCTTTGATTCAACTAATGTCACAACATTAAATAAATGAACTTTTGGGATAAATAAAGTTTATCTTTAATTGATCTTACCTTAGTATTGCTTCATGTCTCATTCATATGTTTGCTAACATGTTAGTCATTTTAATTAGTTTATTTGTTCATACATTTGATAATACTGATTATATGTCAGCAATGTGTTTACATCTTGTACATCATGTTGTTTGCAAGTGCCCACAAATAACTGTTCACCTTCAGCATCCAAAATGTGTGAATCTGTTGATGGAAAGAACATCAGAGCCGAAAGACCAACTGGGAATTTTTAAAAATGATCATTAAGAATATAGTTTCTCCCATTAAACATGAGTTGGTCTGCTTTCACACAAATATTGACCTGCATGTTGATGACGTGTATGGATCTCTGTGATGAAGTACTTTTTAATTCTTTAAGAGATCCAGTAAAGAACTTGTATTTTGAAAAATACGAAGTCATATTTTCTCAAACCACCACAGCCTTATTTATATTTTTCACAATTATCCTTCATATTTCCCCTTGTTTGACATGCTCAAACATAGTTATTATTTAATCCCTTTCTTCCCTTATATTTTTTTAATTCTCATTGAATTTACTACTAAAAGTCTCAGTGTTAACAAGGTGAATAGAGAAAAAAGAATGAAAGAGGAAACATAAAAGAGGGTGCTGGATTGTGAAAAAACATGCATTCTCTCTTTAATTATGAGCTTTTGTCTAAAAAAATTAATTCTTACTGAACAGGTTTTTTGGTTAACAAAATAATAGTGAGGTTAATTAAGGTGAGAGTGTAAAGAGCTTGGGAAAAATTATCTGGTTTAAAGAACAAACTAATATTTACATATTAAAGTTCATCCCAATTTAAAAAGGTCAATTAAAGCAATTGAAGGGGGGCTGCAGAAAGGGTAATGAAATAGTGTTAATCTGGATTTAACAGAGTGTGAAGCATATTAATTTGATTCTGCTGATGCTATTTCCATCCCTGCCGGGCTGTGCTGTTTTTAACTGTCCCCAGGTGAAATAAAAGTTGGGCCACAGTCTTGGCATGACTGAGGAAACCTTTATTTTCGACTAACTGTGCTGCCAAACAAAATGAGAGACAAGTCACAACAGAGACTGAGCTTTAAGTAAAAATGCTACTGCCTTTCAAGCTGCAGCTCACCTATTATTTCTACTCAATTGATGAGGACAACATCCCAAATTCAAGCCTCATATCTCAAAGTTTCCCTCTAATGAGACTGACAAAGGAATTGTCTATAAAGCTAGTTTTGAGCAAACTTATGTGTATGTACAATTCTGTGTCCCTCGGGTGCCATTAGAAAGGGCGACTAGGTTGGCCTCTAGTCGCAGTGAGGGGCTAAGCTGCAGTAATTTGTGGCTTCAGACCAGTGAGAAAAGCGGGCCCATCATGTGGCAGTGTCAGGGCCTCGCAGAGCCCTGCAGGTTGCCTCATTAAAAGCCATGAGGCTTGCACACAAAAGAACCTGACATCAAAAGCCTCCACACTGCCTTTAGTTCGTCTCTGCACACATGCTTCTGACCACAGTACTAATGCCACAGTATTAAAGTCACACAAAAGAGCTTTGCGCTGCTGCAACCGCTCTTTCTAGCTGTTGTCTAGCACCTTAATGCGGTTGTGTGTTTTTTCTTTTATGGGAATAATTAAAACATTTTTCACATAAAAAAAAAAACCCTAAAAGAACAGAAAGTGAGTTTCAAGACTGTGTGAGGTGACTGAATGGAGATCATAAAATTCCTGGTCAGGAATAGCTCGTGGATGTCTTGGATGAGAACACATTCATTCCTAACAGATATTGTAAACACTGATATATAACTGCCACAAAAGGTTTTTGCTCATTGTATATAATGCTCACCATGACAGTAGCTGCCGGTCAGTGCACCACTTTGGTTCGGACTATCTCTACTCTTAGTGAATGGATTGCCATGAATCTGTCACACATATTTGTATCCCCTCCTGACGAGAACTTTAGTGATCTCCTGGAATTTTCCTTATGATTGACAAGTACCTTTCTGGAAAAAACACTGAAATTTGACCCTTACAAATCCATTGGATCTCTGGTGATCCACTTAAGTTATGACTATGCACAGCCTATAAAGATTTGAGTGTTTACATTTTTGCCTGTTTTTGACATACTTGATCATTTTCTTTTTTGTTTGATTATCCAATAACAAATTCATTAATTAATTCATTAAAAGCATTTCCATTTAGCTATTTCAAATAGGCCCAAAAAGGTGGAGGTTTAAGGGTTAATACCAGTTATGGCAAAAATAGAAATTATTTATTCAGTACACTTCCACTTAACCTAAGTCATTTTAATTAATTGGTAGCCTGACCAATTAGAGTCTCTCACTCAGTGCACTGAAGGTCAACTGAATATAAAAAAAGCATTCTATTTCTACATATAAATGAAGAAGGAATGACTATTGACTTAGAATAATGGATCTGAGCTTTTAAGGGAAATTCCTAATTTTCTTGTAAATAGGTCTTCTGCCAAATGAGTTCTCTCCAGGAAACATCAGAGGAAATTACTAGGAAATTACAGACCAGTAACTTTGATGAGCTAGCAGCAAAAATAATAACATTTTCATCAGCCTCAGCTCTAGATCTGCCCCTCCTTTAGAATTCATTCGCAAATGTTAGTATGCTATGAAGCTGAGCAAAGGTGGTTAACATGGATAAGTTTGTACCTGCTCAACATTCACCTGCTAACCCTAACCCATTCAATAAGAGAGCAAAGATAACTTGGAAAATGTCACAAAAACCTTCTGTTACTTGACCAAAATAGAAAAGGTGATATAGATACAAGCAGAGTGTATTTTACTGATTTACTGAAATATTACGATTAATATGTAACATGCAGCTTTAATGTGCACTGAAAAGATTAAAAATGGTTTCAGAAGAAAACATCCTAACATCTTTTGTATAAAATCATGAGGAGACTGTAATGTTTAATGAATAAATATATGAAATAAATATAAATGTCATGTTTGAATGGGATTTTTTTTACATTGTTTGCATGCCATCAGTAACATTTGGTCTAATTGTCTAAGTGCAGCCTCACAGAGCATCTCGCATGTGTCTTGTTTACTTATTAACATGCAGGAAATAACACACACAGAAAAAAACATAAAGGGTGTCAGAATTTCTTCAGTCTGAGGCACTGCACTGAGGAATTATCAGCATATCTACTGTACCACAGGACCACAGGTGCCAACAGTAAATAACTCCATTCTATCATTACCTCTTCAAAAAGAACAACAATTGAGCTGTTACTGGTTGCCTGCTGCGTAACTCATATACACTCAGCAAGGTTTTTAAACTGCTCATCGAACATAATCTGTGGAAAGGCTTTGAATAAGTTAGAGACAAAGTGTTAGGACAGAATTCTCATTAAAGCCCCAGAGAGTGATGCAAAAACAAAATTTTCCAAACAACTTTCTTCATCTTTCTAACAGAGTCTCCTTTTGCTTTGTGGTTTCTACTCCTTTATTCCCTCTGCAGCAAGGTTGCTCATTGTTATGTTTATGCTTGAACAAATATCCTGGGCAGATAAATGATGACTAACAGTCTTTAAAGTCTGGGAGGTATACGCCATGTATTCTAGGACATTCATAGACTATAAAAGTAAATAGATTACATTGTTGGTTAACATGTTATTAAGAAAATAAAGGTTTTACCCACTCAAATAATATATATAAAAAAAACTTTTGAAATTTAGGGAGGATCAGGAAACAGCTCCTCCAACTAAGAAGGTCCTTTTAGTAAACACTGGATTTTTGTAACTTGATAGGGTTAGGGGTTAGGGTTAGTTCTTTCTTTTCTTTTTTTCATACAGTGCTGCCATGAATGGATCAGCATATGCGACATCACCACCAGCCATCTGGAAGCATGACAGGCGCTTGGTGGTTCGGCCTCAGGGACATGTGATGTCCTTCTCCCACTAAGTCAAATCAATCATTTAGTTTGTGAGTTTGTCTGAATTCCACATAGCTCATTTAAAAGTTAAAACAAAGATTCTCACTGCTTTTTACCAAGCCGTTACAGAATTACTCTCCTTGTCCTTTTTCCTCCACAGGTATTCTGCCACTGAGCTGTATGGAGTCACAGGAGGACTGCTGCTGTGTGAGTGTGACAGCCAGCAGATGAGATGTGCTCTGACAGCTTCGCTCCACCACTGCTGGACGGCAAATGTTAGCTCAGACAGCATATGTACGAGATGACAAGGGATGGAGAGAAAAGTCAGAGCTGTTTTATGGATTTTAGAGTAGATACGTGTCTGTCATCCCTCTGTGCTTTCGACAGATATGCACTTATGAATAAATATATGAAAGGCATGTTGAAATGTCCAGCGGGTATTTCAGGGCCTCAGAGAGCTGGAAGTTTTGCTGCCCGTCCTCTCTGTTCCTGTCCACCTTAAGTGCTTTCACTGTGTAACCATCAACACATGGGTCCCCAGGTGCATCAGCACAACCTGAGGTAAGTCTTAGTGGGTCTGTCACTGGAAAAATTCAAAGCTTGTGGACCCCAGGCCAGAAGGAGGGCAATGGGGTATGGATGAAGATAAGCAGATGTACTTTGCTCAGGCATGAAATGCTTTCAAAGGAATGTGGACAGAGATATGGAGAGAGGGAGAACGATGGAGAAGCAAAGTGACAGAAGGAAGGAGAGGAGGCGGGAAAAGTGAGTGAGTCACCATGCAGAACACAAAACATATTCTTTTATTCTCGTGGGGATGAGTCACAATGGATTTATGTACAATGCTGTTTCTCCTTTTGTCATAACGTCGTATGATGTTTGACCTAAAAACGGGTCAAATCTTTTCCCTTGAAAGCCATATTTGAAAAGATCGTGTCACTTAATTTGAACGGATTAATCTAAACTTTGACCTCTTTGCAGAAGGTCTGATGTGGTGAGCCCCAGAGAGCATGGCAAGAGCCCTCAGTGCAGCAGAACAGTGATAAGCCTCCTCACAGGCTGTGTCTGGGTATGTAGCACACGGTGGACTATTCCACTGACTTCTGCTGCTGCACCTCAGTATCCAACTACAACAGGGTTTGTTGTTAAAGTCTTTTCTCTCAGTTCATTTCTGACTTTTCAACAACTGCTCACAGCGGTGAAAGAAAAAAAAAAAATCCCCACAGTGCATCATGTCCAGAATTGAATCAGAAATCAAGTACACAGTTCTATTTTTTATTTTTATTTTCTATTTCGACATTTTAACCCTTAAACAAAAATACAAATGCAAAAATTACAGCAAACAAGCCTTCTAGGTTTTCCTTTAAATGTAACATCATTTTTTGGTAAAACCACAGTGGATAAATATTAAAGTTAAGGGCTTTTTCTTTACACAGTAGTTTCCTCCTTTCTTTCTCTCCTTACTGGTGTGTCGTGTTCACTGGTTTGCTGTGGGGGAAAAAGCATTGCCTGAGGGTGGATCTAAGCCTTCAAAGTAAAACCAGTCATGGTTGTCCGTGCCCTGCTATTTTCCTCGGCTGCTCTACAATGAGCTAAGAGGATGTTCTTCTTTGTTCTTTCTCAGTTTAGAGGGATAAAATTTGGTTGAATGAAACCTTGTTTGAGCACTGATGCATCTTGGTTAAAGAGGCCTCATTCTAAAATAAGAAGACTGCCTTTACAGTCATTTTTTGTAAGCTAACAAGCATAGACAACACAGCATAGCCCACCTGGTTGGTAGCAGGAAGTGAAGCTGAACTCACTGCATATTTCAATGCTCTCGTCTCAGTAATTTAGCTGCAGAAATACTGTGTTGGCAATTCAGCATATCATTTTACATTTTCAAAAGTAAAGAGTTAACAAAATGTAATTCTTGTCAGCACAGGCTCCAGAGTTTAATCAATTTACAATGAAATAATGAATAAAAACTGCATGGCATTTTTTGTAATTAGTAACATAATCCATTAAATTAAAAAAGCAAATGTGATCAGAGCAAACATTTAAGATGTGGCACCGTTTGACAAAATTTTCTTAACTTATTGTGATACTGCCAGGAACGGAAGTCTGTTTTGAAGGATCTCCTGCTGCTTGAACCTTCCAGCTTGAGTCAACACGGTTCTTTTTTCTCCCTCCAGGTTCACTGTAATGTGGAGAACTTGTCTTAGAAACCCTGCATGCACTTTATTGATCATGTAAAAAAAATTTACAATAGTGTAATTGCATTATTGTGAAGATGCATCCAAATGTATAGGCATGTTATCCCTGATAATGTAATAATAGTCCAATTACACATTTTTTTCTAATGTAATCTCGGCTGATCATTCTAATTTTTTAATTTCAAATTGTATTAAATCTGCACGACAGAGCCACAGCAATCACAAATGCTGTATGACTCTTGTTCTGGGGTTCATTCATGAGTCTGGCATTGCTCTGCAAACTGAATGTGCTAAGTTTAGCCCAATATTGTGCTGAACCATGTTGAGATTTTCAAAACTTTACATAAAATTTTTCAAATTAAAGCCATTATTATTGATGTTCAGTCAAAAAAAACACCACGTTGAACATTTGACTTAAAGTTAGCATAATACAATAAGCCTCAGACTGCATATAAAAAGCAGCAGTTTTAACATACTAAATTCAAAAGTGAATTAAAAAGAATTGGAGGGACAAACAAGATTTAATGATGTTAAAGGACCAGAAGCTGCAGCTGGAATTGAATTAGAAGAACAGCTTGACAGATGAAAAAACAAATAAGAAGAATACACCAAGACGGAAGTACTAGCTGGCTTTCTCTGTGAGCAACTATTTGGATCCAGCACAAAAATATCAATTTAATGAATTTTTAAAGTCAGTACACTCAGTGTCAGTGTTTGGCACAGTGATGTAAGGGGCATTCTTCGCTAAAGATCGATATGCATTTGCTAAGACTGAAAAATATTTTATTGGGAAACAGCCTCTTATTTAAATCATCCTCTGGCGCATTTAAAATAGTTGGAACTTTCTAAATACTCTCAGCAAAAAGCAATCCTGGCTCAAATCCACTGCAGTGACTTCAAATGAAACTCCAAAGATGCACTTTCACTGATAGGTGGGCCAAGTGCATTTTAAATAGCTTCAAACATCTGCATGCACTTGGCAGCTGTCTTACATTCTTGTCGCTGAGTGATATTTGCTGTGAGATACAACTTTAATGAACAGCACAGAAATGTGCTACAACTCTGAAGCAACTGCGATCCATGCAACACTCATGGTCTTTGATAAGGGTGAGAAGATTACCTCGTCTCCCAAGTTGTTGATCTTCTGCCACCACAGGCTGTATATAGACACCATTCATTATCATTGATTACAAATAATGAATGAAGGATCACATTAGCACAGTGCCATTCAATCTCAGCTGACTCTCTGATTACCAATCACATTTAAACATGTCCCAGTCTCATTCAATCAGCAAAAGGAGAAAGTTCTTTGCAATTTGATAACCTCTCGTTGCCACTTTTGTCATGATGTTTCTTCTGCTCGTAGCTTTACCTGCCAGTAACTCTTCCTGGAAGTGTCATTTATTGCTCTCTCTACTACCCTAACCTCCATTTTAGCACCATACCTGAGTGCATTTGTGAGGGCATTTTTCATTTGTGTGCCACATATATGCTATAGCTCAGTTATATGTGTCTGTTGGGGTCAGTTCTATGAGGGCCTCTTCACACACTAACATACTAGTGAAGGCCATTCCATTCTCACAGTGTGTAAGAAAAGGAAGACATTTTACCAATGAAATGTGTCCAAGTTTTGTCGAAGTAAATTCTTTATATGACCTAACACCCGTTTTCACCACTTCTTTTCACATTTAATGATTTTATCTTAAACATTAGTGGTATTCTAATTGTGACAGGAGATGTATATGCACTTCTAACTCCATCAAAATTGCAAAATATTAAATAAGCTTTAAGATAACTGCCCTAATTTAATTTTTATAATGTCTTCTTTAAAATACCTCATAAAGTAATATTGTATTTGGAAACTGTAAATGTAACATTTGACTGTTGTTTGGTCAGAATACGTTTCAAAAGAATTTTGCTGTTTGATTGACGGTAAAATAAGAAATCTGATACCACTCTAGCATATTACTCTACAAGCGGCTGGTTAGCCTAGCCAAGCACAACTTTTACAAGAACAGTTTCTTTGCAGATTGAACAAACAAGATAATAACGTTTATTTAGTAAACTTTAAAGACGTTACTAGGCAGGCTGAGTTTATTTAAGTCAGTCTAACAAAAGCTGGGTTTTTTTCTGTTTTTAATGTGGGATGCAGATAAAGCGGACAACCTCGTGGCAGCAGAGGTCTTGCCTGTGTGATATCTTTCCAGCTGCTATCTCAACTGTGTAAAGAAGGACAAAGCGTGGAAGGACACAGCAGCACTATTGCAGCTCCCAGGTTACAACCTAACAATGATGTCTGATTCTTGTGCACTGATGCTGATTGACGTACTTCGTAGGCTGTGATTCAGTTTTCTGTGTAATCTGCACACGGCAGACCTCAAGTCGTACCCAAGTTTATTAGATTCATGTCGTACAATGTAGCTTGGTGTGAACTTATAAGTTTGTTAAAATTGCACATTGTGTAGCTGGCCTTATAAATGGTCAGTGGAGTAAAGAGATGAGCTTCAATCATCTAAAACTTTGAGCTCAGACATAATGATTTAAACTCAGTGAGCCATGATGGATTCTATTGTTTGCATTATCTTAATAAAATGCGATGTGCTTCTCACTCACTTGTTGGACTCACGTTAATTGTTTCTCGTCCGTGTGTGTGACAGTGAATGGCGTGCAGTAGTGTGTTGGTGACAGTTTGTTTTTGTAAAGAAGACAATCACAATGCAAGCGCCAGTAGGCGGTGGGTTGACACAAATCAGGGGGAACAACAGTGATGGTTTGGTATAAATCATTGAAAAACTAACTCCATAGAATAAACCATCCTTCATTCAAATTAGAGAACAGCGTGTGGTGTTCAGGAGCATTCAGATACTGAATATAAAGAAAATATAGCGAACGTGGGATGATTTTCTGATAAAGGGATGTTATTGACAAAAAGTTAAACATTTCTGTACAGAACTGACATGTGTCCATAGTGTCCATCATGATGGTGTTAAAAACTCCCCTAATTGGGAGACATTAAATTTAGTTTCCTAGAATGTTATGTTTTAAATATGTAAACGGTGCATTATCTAGTTAAACAGTTGCTTTTAAAATTTGTTTAAATGTCTAAAATATAAATCTGAACATTAACCATTGGATATTCTACTTTGTTGACATGTTAGAGGGAATTTTTACAAGAGTGGGTTTTGGATATTTCTTTTTAATCACTCCAAAAATCAGAAATACTGTCATGAACCATAGAAAAAAATCAATTTCAGCAGTGAATTTATAAATAAACTATCCTATAAATCAGGCTATGAATAATATATGTACAAATCCTTCTTTAAAAACACCAGACCAGAATATAGATAGGAATTAAAGTTTTTGTGTGTTTAAGCACTACTGAGGCCTGATTTCAGTCTTAGAGTATAAGGAAACTCATTCTGAAGTAACAGCCCATATGCATTGAAAAAAAATCATCAGTTTTTAGACATAAAGTGATGAATTGAGTAGCAAGTACACAAACACAATAATTTTTGTTTATTAAAAGTTTTCTGATATTTTATGTTCAAACACAGTAATAGATTCCACTCAAATATAAACATGTTTGCTTACATTTACAGAACAGAAATATGAACTAAAATAAACATAAATGTTGGACATTTTCTGTCCATTAGTCTGAAAGAAGATATGTCATGGAGACCAAAAAGGTCCAAATCACAAAATTGGCCAGTGCGTAAAAAAGAGGATATATCACCTTAAATGTTGCACCATATGTTGATTGCATTAAATTCAGCCTAGTATATCTTTTGGCTAATAGACACACTTTCACATTTTCATTCAGGTGTCAGTGAGATGTCTGTTTGTCATGCACCTCATGCCTGCCCTTCATCTGCCTCAACACTGCAAATGCAGCTGTGACAGCAGTCTGTCAACTCAACAGGTACAAGACGGCCCTTTGAGAATCACTTCCTTCATGTCAGAGACGGGGTACTGCAACAAAAGTAATTACGGGTTAATGGAGCAACACCCCTGATCAGTGAAGCCAAATTGGCTCCCTCTCTCTGTTTCTCTGTAACTTTCACACACAAAAAAAACACCAGATGATGCAAAACTATCGTCAACACACCATCCACCTAACAGTTCATCAGTGGGTTATATAAGCAGATTTTTTTTTTTTGAATGACTGCAGAAGCATCAGAGCGATTTTAAGTCTCTTCGCACTGAACTAGGCCTGTGGGTCAGCTGGCGCTCTCATTGTTTGAGGCAGAAAACTGTGTGTCAGTTGTTCAAACCCACACTCTGAATCTGGGTCAGGCCATTACTGGTAGCAGGAGCTAATAGTGTTTCTTTTTTTTTCTGACTCCATACACAATTTTGCGGGTGAAATTAAAGAGTTTTATCCATGACAAAGAAAGGATTTTTGTGTGAAAAATTCTCTCTGTTCAACAAAAGTCTTTGATTTAGCACAAGTTGCAGATGCACAAGTGCTTTCATGTGATGTGTGGCCTCTTTTCTCAGAACTTGAATGTGTCTCATCTTTGAAGCAGTAATTCATATAATTTTAACCAATTCAGCGGTGAACCATTTGAGTTTGTTTTGGGTGCATTATCCCTTTGAAGTAGATGTGTAATATTTTGATTGATATTTTGATTTCAAAATGTAGTACATAGTCAAGAAGAAACAAACTGAGACAGTAGGATAATAAATTTCTGATCAGATTTCATCTTCCTCTGCCTTCAGACTCTTAGTTAAGCTTACTGCAAAGCTGTTGGATAAATTGTAGCTTCATATTTGATGGACAAAACTGAGAGTGGTATCAATCTTTTCATCTCTCTGACGTAAATCAATACATGAATAAATAATGAATACACATATTTGCCAAAAAAAACCCATCCTCCTAATATAGAGATGGCTAGATAGTGTACTTTGTTATTAATAGGGAAATTGCAGTGTCACAACAGCACATAAATCATTAATCAAACAACAATGGAACAACCAGATAGGTAAGTAAGAAATAAACTGAGGAAATAGGAAATACAGTTTTATTTAAAATAGAATTTAACTAAAGCTTTAAACAAGACCCAAAATCTTAAAAGATATGATTATATGCTGTGCAGGGTTGGTGCAAGTCCATTAGATATTTCATTTGTTGTGTTTGGTATGATAAGATTTTGCATCCTAATCTTCATCTGAATATCTTTAGTAAGAATTAAAGATGACTTTACAATGAATCTGTCTTATATATACTGACGAGGACAGTATATTGGACTGTAACATTCATTTTTGCATGTAGGTTATGTATTGCTTAAACTTAACTACTTGATGAAAAGACCCTCAGTTTTATTATATTTCAGAAAAGTATACACAGTTGTGGCTTGAGAAGTGCAAATAGACAGTAAATATCATTAACTGAGCAGATCAATAGTTTTACAAAATTGGTTTGATTTTACATTCTGTGTCTCTAAAAGATACAAACGATGCATCTTTTTACTCACTAATGACCAAGCAGAACACAGGATTGCAAAACTTCCCCTCGTGGCGAACACTGTCATCTTTCATAAACAGCATTAGCAGAAACTGTGGCTGGTGGCTTATAGATTTTCCACACTGAGAAACAGTGGATCCAACCATCATGGCTTGTTTCACTGTAACATACCATACCTCGGGATATTTCACAGAAAAAATCTGCCCTTCTATTACAGTTAACATTGTGAATGAAGCAGATGAGAACATTGTCCCGGGGACGGACACAAGAGTTCATCTCATCTCGGGTGAGAAAAACAAGGTTTGTCATACAGTTACAGTGAGTAGAAATTCCTCTCAAGATTAAATGAACCTGAAAATGAGGGACATTTAACAGTACTGGACTTGTCCTTGTCCACAGCAGATGAACTTAAACAAGATGAATGTTTCACTGCTGTTTGGAAGGTTGGCTCTTGTCTCCTGGAGGATTTTTTTCCATCTCTCACCTCTCAGAGAGAGGCAGATGGAGGCATTCAGCGGGTGGTCCAGAATTACAGTAATTAAAAAGACACAGACGGCCCTGAAAAGCCGGCCCAACGTGCTTAGAGCAGGACGGCGCCCAGACGGACAAGCAGAGTCAGAGGGAGTGAAAGATCAGATATCGAACAGGCTTTATCAATTATTGTCACTCTCTTTTCTCTCTGGGGTCAGGCTGGGGCAAGCTTTGCTGAAAAGGTGTTTAATTGTTTTTTCTCTCTTCACAGTGAAAATTTGGCTGCTGCTGATAAGATTCTCTGCAGCATCGGCGCCTACACCCTTTTAAGCGACCAATAATTCAGACGGATGGTGGCTGGAGGACCTAGTAGGAGGGGGGATCTAGACATCTTGTACACAGTGTCGACAACAGGATGTGCGTCAATAGCACAGGAGCGCTTTCACACACCTTACACACCTATAAAAACAAGGGGAATGGCTTCTCAGTAATGCCATTAATGGTAAATGGTAGAAACCCTTTAATCCAGATGTGTTTTCTTGTTGTTTACTTCGAGAAGATAAGCCCCTGCTAAGGTGTGTGTTCACCTGTGCTGAATGTTAATTTTTCCCCTTTAATTTCTCATTATTCTTCTCCATTTGTTCTTTAATTAAATTCTACAGATGTTGATAAGCATAGCAGGGACAATTACAGCCCATAAATTATTGTGTATTTATCTTGTACATTTTCAAAGGATAGTAAGACGTCAGCAAGCCTCTGTGTCTAGTCAAGAAACAGCTTCACATACAAATGCCATGTAAACCCACTCATTAATATGGCGTGAGCACCCAGGGTGTGAAGACTTTACTGAAATTGCTCTGTTTATTATTATTTTTGTCTCTACCAAAGGAGTTGCTTTTTTTAGCGTTATTATTAGAATTAGAAGTAGAATTTTTTTTACAACCTGTAAACCCTGGAATAGACAGAGATGATGTTAAGAAAGCTGATAAAGAGATCTGATGAAGAGAGCTCTGAAATGGTTCAGTTCTTACGGAAGCTTAAGGAAGCAAATTACTGCTTTAAGTCCTTGTGAACTTCCACAGGGGAGTGTTAGAAAGCATTCTGACTGGAAACATGTCAAACTGGGGTGGGATATGAACTGCCCAGGACGGGAGTGCTCTGCAGAGGGTGATTTAAACCTTCAAGAACATCAGTGGTACCTACTTACTGAGCATCAGTGACATCTGTGAGGAAGGGTCCCCACACAGAGCCCAAATTATAATAAAAAGACAATAACTGCCCAGTAAAAGCCTGTTCATCCTGCTGTTGCCTGGAAAAAAACTGGTATCTGCTGTATCACTAGACTAAAGGACAGTTTCTTTCCTCAGACTCTGAGGCTCCCTGCACTCCAATAAGAAAAAATTGTTTTGTGAGTATGCAGGGACTACAAATAAAATGAGTTAATCTTGGATTTTGAAAAAACACTGTAATTACTGTGAAATAAATTGAGGGACTGCTGTATTTAAGGGCATGCATTTCCAAACCTCACACAATAAACGCACACTTTGTCTCTTTTTTAATAACAGTTTAGGATACATCCTCAAAATAGGCGGCCTCTTTGTTCTTTAATATTCATTATTAATGTAAACACGTGAATTTACAGGGCATGTAAAAGTCATTTTGGCTCTTGCAAACTGCTGTTCCTGGTGCCGAAAGCTCTGCCATGTTGTTTGTTTATAGGCGCTTATAAAAAATTGCACAGTGCATCTTTATTGAAGGAGCTTTTGCCCAAAATTCTTGCTTTGTTGCTTTGCTCTGGTGAAAGTGCACCAGAACAGCTGTTATAAGGGTTGGCATTACACATACAAACAATCTAGCAATCATACAAAGAAAAATGACCAAAAACAGCCATAGGAAACTTATTAAAAACATAAATGTAACAAAACAAACTTTTTATTTGTGTATAATGAGTAGTTCACCACGCTAATCTTTGTAATCCGTGTTGTTCTCATAAAATGAAGCTTCAGGGTGGCTGCATTTTGCTCCTTTATTCATAGTATCTCTTGTTATGACGGGACGTGTATTACATGCTGAATAATTACACCATCAAGGCCTGTCATCTAAAGCTTTACCAGAAGGGCTTCTTTATTCCTTGCACACAGCCACACAGCTACAACTCACACGTGCCTGAGTTTCATCCAGACAAGGTCATGTTGTTGACGCAGGAGTGTCTGAGGAGTTGGTGTTGGATGTCCTTAAAGGAGTGCAAACCACAGGTCCACAATACCAGCTCAATCAGGGCTGCCTACCACCTTATTCTCCTCTGTCAAGGCAGCATTAAAGTTGCATTGTAGAGAGGGAGAGCTCATGTGCCTCTCAGTCCCAACTGATTGGTACACAGAGTAGGTGCACAAAGGTGACTGTTCACTCTTTTACTGCTTGTTCGTGACAAGGATGCTGCTTTTATATTCTAATTACGGTAAATTCTTCTGAATTCACAGCCGTAAATTTAGCATTTTTTTCTTTTGATCAAATATTAAAAACTTTGCTAAAAACTGATGCCATCATCAAAAGGTTTTTAAAGTGATATCTGGGCAGCAAATTGGCTTAAAACTGGAAAAGCTTGTGTATCTTATCATCTTAGGGCTCAAAACAAACCAGTGTTTTCTGCAGAGGGATAAAAGCGAGGTCCACAGCAGGGGGATTAGTAAATCTACTGAAACAGTACAAGGTATTGGCGAATCATTATGTCAAACAGGAGTTGTTGCTTGGGGCCAGAGGGAGACAGAAAGAAAGAATAGCAAGTCACAACTGCACATAAACATTTATTGCACAGCAAAGCCTTGAAGAGACACGGACATCAGAAGAGTTGATTCTTCCAGCCAGTGAAGAGAGACACTTATACCACTGATCATGTCGTCCGCATCATTCTGCAGGATATGTGATTAAGGCTCTATTAACTCCAAACAGAAATACTTTCAGATTGAACATGGACAGAGAGGGGAAAAAGATATCAGAAATGCACCATAAAGAGGCTGATAGGTTTTTTTTTTCTTTG
The DNA here is from genome assembly GCA_029783725.1 of Acanthurus tractus. Taxonomy (NCBI): domain Eukaryota; kingdom Metazoa; phylum Chordata; class Actinopteri; order Acanthuriformes; family Acanthuridae; genus Acanthurus; species Acanthurus tractus. The sequence continues at coordinate 14,589,311 of JAQNCA010000007.1, read as the reverse complement.
CCAGCATATGGGTGCACAATTGGGTCAGGAGATAAGCAAGCCCCTGTGGACTGTGGACAGATGTAATCCATCTCTGGCTGTGTTGATGTCCTCCCCCATCTCGTCTCTCTCACAGGCGTGTGGTAATAGGACAGTGACCTGTGGAAAAAACAGCCATGCCTTTAGATGCAGATGAGCAGAGAGAACGATGCCTGAATGAGAGCAGGCTTCAGTGCTCCACCAACATCTGCCACCATTTACTGGCATTTAAAGCTTTGTGGATATAGTGGCTTCATGAGAGGACGAGGCAGGAATGATGAAAATCAAGAAGATATATGGAAAAAAGTCGCACCTCCAGGTTCAGCGATTTGTGCTGGAAATTTTTTTCTTTTTGGCTTTCGTGTTTAAGGTCATATCCTCTATTTCAATAACTGATCTGTTATCAGTTTTTTACCTGCTCATTTAATCAGAAAGTTAATAATGCATAAGCTTGACATTATATCTAATAGACTTTGACGATTTAATCAATAATAATCTACAAATATAATCAATACAAATGAGCCTGTGAGGAAATGACACATCGGTGTTCACACCTGCGCTTGTGTGCTTACGTGTGAATATATCAAATAAAAAAAAAAAAAACGACTTTGCACTAAAGTTTGTCAGTCAGCGATTCGTCGGTAATGATGAGCCAGGTGTCTCTCCTCTGGCCAGCTGCCTGGAAATGGCATTAGATTAGACTGTTGGAGAGGGTGGAGGGGGGATGGGGGATGGCGGGGAGTGCGGGGATACACGGTGCTCTCAGACCTGGTGGGACTTTCATGAAACACATCAATCATGTCATTGGCATATAGCGCTGACCTAGTCGCCAAATCATTTCAGCAAGAGAGCTGCATTATGACAAATGTCGATATGAAGTATAGGAGAGAGTGTTGTCCATCCATTGTCTGCTAAAGAGCTTTTACTGGTCCACAGGGCAACGTGCACCTCTTCAGTCTGAGTGTGTCGACACAGAGGTCTCTTCAACATGTCAGAGTGTCTTGTTTCAACTGCACTTCCAGCTTACTTTTATCCTCTAATCTTATCTTATTTTTTTTTTAATTACTTCTTTATTTTCCTCAATTCTTGTCCTCCTTTTTTGTCTTTTATTCTGAAGGACTTGTGACATCTGATCTGGACATGTGCTGAAAAATACTTTGAATCGTATTCCTAATACTTACTTTGCGTTATAATAATATTTGCAGTTAGCTAGTGTTTACCAGACTTTTTGGCCACTTTCCCTTCAAATAAAACAATGATTACATGCAACCTAAATTCACGGGTGGCTACCTAAAGATTTAAACAATTCAACCCCATCTTGTTTTTGTTGAATAGTTTTTTTATGTCTGAAAATCTAAAATGTTCCTCTTTTGCTGCTTGCTAATCATCTTGACCCTCAGATTTATGCAATTCCATGCAATTACTTGGGATGGAAACCCTTTTATTAGCCTATAAATTCTAATAGCCTTGCTGTGAATCCATAGCCTAGAGATTTGAGTGTTATCTGATATAATCTCTGCAATGACGGAGTACCAGATCAACAGCCAGTGGTGTCCAGTGACCTTGTGAATATGTGCCAGTGCCATAACTTAAACAGAGGAAATTACCTACATTATGTATTACAGCTCAGAGTAATATATTGGAAGCCTCTGGATTTATTAGTGTATTTCGTTGGTGATTTGATGGGAGCTCATGAGACAGATAAACGCTCATCATCCGGATTAAAACATATAAGGACTTTACAACCATCCAGTGCACTTGCCTAATGCTGAGCGAGTAATTCCCCAATCAGTTCAATGACAGGCATGTTGTATATATGCATGCACGCAAGCACAAAGGTCTCAGTGAAAAACATCTGTCACTCCAACAGTCTGCTTATCTGGCCAAGCCATGTCAGTGCTCTCCCATGTGGGCACAAAGGCGTTTTATGCTCTGCAGATGAGTTTGCTGATAGCCACACAGCTTCAGCTTGCTGCAGTTTAAACACATAGAGATTTCGGAGAGGTGATAGCCGGAGTCACTAAGTCAGATTTTTCTGTAAAAAGATAGACAAAAGATGTGCCATTGGAGAATTTTAATGGTTTATGTGGTGCCCACGCAAACACACAACAACAACACGCACAAAAAAAGCAGGATCTGGCTTGACTGGTTTGACTTAACACCACCGCCTCCACACGTACTCCTTCCCGCCCCCACACCCTCCAAACTGAACCCCTTGAAGCCACAGCCACCTCCTTTTCTCCCCCCTTC
>JAQNCA010000007.1:14574472-14586943 GCA_029783725.1 Acanthurus tractus | reverse complement strand
TTTATGCTCTGCAGATGAGTTTGCTGATAGCCACACAGCTTCAGCTTGCTGCAGTTTAAACACATAGAGATTTTGGAGAGGTGATAGCCGGAGTCACTAAATCAGATTTTTCTGTAAAAAGATAGACAAAAGATGTGCTATTGGAGAATTTTAATGGTTTATGTGGCGCCCACGCAAACACACAACAACAACACGCACAAAAAAAACAGGATCTGGCTTGACTGGTTTGACTTAACACCACCGCCTCCACACGTACTCCCTCCCGCCCCCACACCCTCCAAACTGAACCCCTTGAAGCCACAGCCACCTCCTTTTCTCCCCCCTTCGGCCCCCTCTCTTTCCTTCCTTCCTCACTCTCATGCTCTGTGGTCTGAGCTGCTTGCTCACTGTCCCGAAACATGATGAACCATTCAGCCCTATGGGAATTTCTCCTCCCAGCAAGCTAGCGTCAGCTACATCTGTGTCTGTCAGCCGGAGTGGATACTACGGCAGCTGTGAGAGCGGCAGCATCAGTGTGGCAGTGGCAGTGACTTGGCTCAGGCGTCAGGCTGCCTCTCAGTGACACTCAGCTTTAACTTGGCTAAGGGGTGGCACACTTCTTCCAGCTCAACTCACACTGGGAAAAAAAAGTTATTTTTCATCTGCTTTCTTTAGCTCCAGAGCAGATTCTACTGATTTATGAATGACTGAGGAAGGATGCACTGCAACTTGAGGATACTTTTCTCATCTGGACACACGGTGGCTGTGTTGGGCGGCCGGTGGGGAACGTGATGATGTGCTCTGCACCTCTTGAGCAGGGATGAGCACAGCCTTCTGGTGTCCACATCTCTTCCTGCTCTCTGTCCTCTTTCTCCTCTGCCTCTGTGCTCCCCTCTGGCATGCAAGGGGCAAGTCAGCTGGATTTTTCATCCACTTCAGTCCTCCCTCTAACTGTGTTGTGATCCCGTTTCTCAGCGCCACACTTGACCTAAAGGCTTCCCAGGCAAAACAAAGGGATTAACTATGAACTTTGCTCTCAACAGGAGACACAATCTGCCCTTAAACAGAAGATGTGAGATCTGATGAAGTCAATGGTAAGTATGTACATCTTTGTTCTCCTTTTTCTCTCCAGTGACTTGTTTCAGAGTCTCTAGAGAATCGTGAGTGATTAAATGTGCACTTTTTGATAAATGCAGAAAGGCGTGACCTGGATTTACAGAGAAATAGAGTCATGTGCGCACAAGTGCATGTCTGAGAGGTCCAAGCATGTATTTTTAATGTAGCCTTTTACCTTAATGAAGGCAACAGAGAATGTGTTGCCGGAAAGATCTGAGTGTGCCTGTTCTTCTGCAAGACTTTGTGTATAGAAACCATATATATATATATATATATTTATATATTATAACCTGTATATATATTACATTGGATATGCATTTATTTAGTGACATTTCAGGTACATTTTAATGTAATTTAATGTGTATTTCCTTAGGCTGTAGGTAAATATTTGGCCTCTTTCACACACTCTCTCATTAGTCTTTATTTCACATTAAAGTCTGCTGTGATAACCTTCATCCATCTTCCACATCTTTCAACACTCTTAGCTTGTTAGAAAACACCCAGTTTTAAACCACAGCATAACCTGTACATCCTGTTTTCCTTTCTTCTATCCCCTTTCAGACTTTCATCTTCAGAATTTCAAATTAGGATCCTTATTTCAACTGCATGGTTTTTAGAATCTTGGATACCTGTTTGTTTTCTGTTAATTATTTCTCTTCCAAAAGGCCAATCAATATATTTTCTTCAAAAGCTAGTGCACACTGTTCTCACCTCTTTTCCCCTCCTCTCTTTGATGAAGTGAAAATGACAAAACAAGGAAGGATTAAGCAGTGAAGCGTGATTTTAACGAGTCCATTCAGTCCCCACAGATCTTGTGAGGTGTTTCAGCTATTGTAGAAAGGTGCTGGTGCCATTAAACAGTAATGGTTTGGTGGGCAAGGATAAATCGTGACCAGATTATAGACCAGATCTCATTGTTTTTGCGCAGCATTTTTTACTTAAAATTACATTCTTGGTGACTGTAAATGGTGGTTTTAGAATTTAGCCAGTAGGGATTAACTACAGCATCAGAACTGCTGTTATTTGACCACAGTTTCATGTTTAGTATCTCAGCAAGCTAAATATTAAGCATATTAAGAACTGAGGCAGTATCTTAAGATGGAGACATATACAGATATATTTCATTGTCCTTGTGCTTTTGTGCAATCTATTGTGCCTTCCCTCCACCAAGAATATGCAACAACTTTCACCATTAACTGAAAATTGATATCTTAACAGCATAAAGGTTATTTAAAACCACTACCTTGTTTTTTTGCAGATGACTGTAATATCATCATAGACAAATCTGGGCCATGATATGAGTTAGGAACAAACATCAGTTGACCTAGAGGCACAAACAGAGACAGACACAGACTCTTATTTAACTCTCCATACAAGCACACAAATGAGTTTATCGCCAGCTCATTATCCAAATGATGGGGCATTAATGAAATGTTGCTGACACTCATTTATAAGAATGCTGAGAGACATTAAATGTTATGGTTTTATACACTTAAGTAGCTGCCAAAACCTCTGGGGTGTCCATAAGCACATCATTATGTTCATCTAATGATCACATTCATCATTTCTTATCGGAAAAGAAATGTGAATCAAGTTTCTACCTGTTTTAAGATCAGATGGGAGCAAAGATTTAGGCATTGAACTAAGAAAAACTAAGAGAGTATAATTACAGACATACATCATTACAATTATTTCCAACTTGTGGTTACATGACATTATCTTCTTAATGTATGTCTCTTTGATTGATAGGATTGCAATCTAATACTGACACACTGATAAATATTTCAGATCGCATGTCTCGGTCTTATCTTAGGTGTGAACATTTTTAATCCTCTTTCTTCCTCCTCCTTTGCCGATACACAGAGTGTTTCGAGCATTTCTGAGGTCCTCACATATGCAGGAATCTTAACCATGGGTCACTGGGCTGACTACAGGATGCACGAACCATTGTGCCAAAAAGCTCTGGGCTGATTTGCACATCATACATACTCACCATGCAGACACACATGGTGTCCTTTAACTCCTTTGCTTTGACTTGCCTCTGTTTTGCCCTCCCCTTCTTCTTCTCCTTCTCCTTCTTCTTCTTCTTCTCCTTCCTCTTTCCTTTTGGTCTCTCATCTTCTTTCCCTTTCTTTTACAAATGCCATGCACACACACACACAAACACACACTCACTGTTTGCTTTTTACATTTCTGCTGAACAAGCAGCTGGGCTGAAACCAAAGGAGAGTGTAGAAAAAGGTTATGTATGACTGGGAGGCCTGGTGGGGGCCAGTGTATGGTTCCAGTGCACAGGAGCACTGATGGCCAGGTGCCAGAGGACCTGCAGGAAGCCACCCTTCAACATGTCTGCCTCCACAGTCAGTATGGAGGCTAAGGACGGATTTGTGCTACCTAGTCTGTTCTCACTCACAGACTGGCCACTGTTAATCACTGGATCAATGACCATTACTTATGCATACTGAGCTGAACAGTATAATTCAGGAAGCAGTTGGATACTCTATAAGCTTGTGTGTGTGCAATGAGGAAATTTTTAGTTTTCTTGACCAGAGTGAGAGCTAAGTCTTTGCATCACATTTTGACACTGACTCATTTAATCTGAATATAATAGTTTTATTCTCATATACTTTTTGACCAAGTCACATATACAAGCAGGATGCTACCAGAAATTTTGCAGCATCTTTGATTTTTAAACATCTAGTCTGGCTAGACAGCATCACAGAGCTCTTCCCCACTGTGTGCCACATTTGATCCACAAACTGCATCCATATAAAGTCTAAAAACAGACCACAACAGACCTGATTCACTATTTATAGTGATGCAGAGTCCATGTTAGCCCCACACTCTGAGTTCTGAGTGTACCATTAAAAACGCTTCCTGCTTCGATTTTGAAGCTATTAGTGGGCTTGACTTGCTTTACCGGTTAAGGTCAAGAGGTAGAACTTCATTCTTTTTGTGTTTGTCTGTGTGTCTGTGCTTGTGTGTCTGTGTGCAAACTTAGCAACATAACAGTCATCGGTGAGTCACGAATATCCTCATTTCTCAAACGCCATACCTGTCATCATTAATTAGTTCTTTTTGTGAGCATTTGGTTCAGCCTATCCACTTTTTATCTAAAAAAAGAAAGAAAACCAACTAAAAATGCTCCTAAGACTTTTACTTTACGCCAGCTGGTGCCTTTTGATTTTTTACTTTTCAAAGTGTCCTTACAGTTCAGACTTTCATTGGTTACTGAACACAAATAAATCAAAATGACATTAAAAGAAACAGTTTACAGCTATATGCTAAGGCCAGAATGCTAACATGCTCACAAAATACAACTAAAATACTCTTGTGTAACGGGAGTAATGTATATCATGTTTGATATCATGTTTGATGTAGTCTAATATTTAAGTATTCTAAAACTTTTTGTTTCTTGTCATGCTATTTTTCGTTACAACTTAGAAAAAAACAATCAAAAAGAGGGTGTAGTCACATTAGCAGTTTTGCTTGGCTTGACTAAGACATCGGTGCTTTGAGTGTATCGTCTGGTGAACATGCTAACATGCTAACATGCTCACAATGAACAGGCTTACACGTCGACATTTACCATTTAAACCACCTTAGTTTGTTGTGTAAGCATGCTAACATTTACTAATGTGCTAATGGGAGTGTTTCAGTTTTGTAAATAGTTAAAAAAAAAAACAGATGATGACACTAGATGATGAGTCATACAGCATCAAAATTTCAAAAATTGATTTCGAAGGAGACATAATTATCTTTCCATCCAATAGTTGAGATGCTCTGTTAGACCAAAGTGGTTGATTTTCTGATAACCAACTTGGCCAATGTTAGATATAACAAACATGTTTATTATTACTAAAATTGGGTATGAGGCTCTCTAGAGATTATTTCCATCCGGAGCAAGAGGTCTCAAGAGGTTGTTTAAGGAACTGCAGTATTTGGCAAGACAGTGTTGACTTAATTTTTTCAGGTCTGGAGGCTGCAGCTTTAAAATAAACTTTGATTTGAGAATAAACTGCCGATTGATTCTTTCCCCAGACTACATTCTCCCCTTCTGGATGAAAAAAAGTTAGCTTTAGAAACCAATGTGCCATTTTTCAGCTCATTGTAAGGGTTCCTGCCAAGGTAAACAGTAAAAACAAAAGACAAATTGCTAAGTTTGTGCACACCAGAAAATTGCAGAAAACTCTGCGAACAGATTAATCGCACCTCCTACGCTAAATGTTATCATGTGGGGATTTGAGTGATGTGATATGAAATGCCATTCTATAACAAGATGAGGGACAATCCGAGTCCTACAGGAGCCCCCCCACAGTGACTGGAATGTTATTTGTGTGTGCCTCAGGCTGCTGCTGGCACTCCTGCTAACCTGGCACTGTCAAAAGAATGCCAATGAGTGAGAAAGTTATTTTTCAGGGAAGCGATTACGGCCAATTGTTGTCAGTTAAGAGAGATCTTAATACCAAATATTTAAGATTTATTGTGATGCGCACCAGCCTTTGAAATCCTTTGATAAAAGACACTCTCTGAACTGCATACTGGATTGGCTGTATTACTATGTCAGGATGCGAGGAAAGCCTATGCATCCCACAACTTGGTGCTAATAAATGTGTTGACTGCTTCCCCTGCATCTCCCCTGCATCTCTATGGGCACGTTTTAAGGGACTAGACTTAGTGAGGGGGGACTTGCCCACATGTGTTGGTGCATCTGCACCCATTTGACAGCTCTGGTTGAAGGTCTGCGGGTTAAACTGTCTCTTTGGATGTGGAGATTGTTTCATCGTTGCTCTGCACTGAGAGCAATGTGGTTGTAAGGGTCCTTTCCAGTAGAGAGCAATGATTCTGGAGGACATATTTAGAACTTGGAAGGTTGTACACCTGAGGCAGATGTCAGGCTGTAAAATGGCACTAAAATCCCCTCATTTTAATTGGAGCAGATAGCCTGCCTGAAAATACCTATGCCATTGAGCCCAGCTGGCTTAGATGTTTGCTAAGTGTCCTCTCTGGACAAGCTAGAGGAAAGGAGGGAGAGCTTATTATTTCAGCTGACGGTGTGTAACAGTATGACATTGAGACTAGCCTCACACATGAATACTATATATTCTGAATGAGCTAAATCCTGGGCTTTCCCCAGAGTGTATAATCATCCGTCCGCATGTGTAAACCTACTTAAACTCAGGGGATATTAATGTTGTTTCCACACATTTGATAAAAACCTTCAAGGCAAGGGCAGGACCACATGGTACTGTCACGCATTTGTAGGTCACGCAAAGCAGGGATCAAGTCACATTGTGGCCTTATTATGGATGCACTGATCCAGTTTGGCATGGGTAGCTACAATTGGTTGATTGGATATCAGTTGGTTTGTCCATGACCCAGGAATGAAATGTGCATTCACACCACTGCTCCAACCTGAGCAAAAGAACCATGTGTGACGAGTAATGTGGAGAGCATGTGCTGCCCTCTGCTGGTGCATGGTATATCTTTTGTTGTGCTTTGTTTTATTCTGTTTTTTTGGGGGGGCAGGGGTTATTTTTGAAAGGTGCATAACGTGTAACATGTATTAGAAAGTTACACCTCTCAGCACTGTAAAAGGAAGTGACGTGTTTGGATTAAAAGCAGTGGATTTTTGAGATGATCACTGCCCACGGCATCGTCTGATCACTGAGACAGACCAGCAGGATTGCCCCAGGAAGGGAAGGGAAGAAAGGTGGGATGGGAGTCATTACCCCGGCTTGCATTTGAAACTGTTCCTGGCTCATGTCTGATCCCAGGAAAGTATAATGGATGAAATGGGACTCTCACTGGCCAAGCAATGGAAAATTAGAGACTGTTGTGCTTGCATCTTTCTCTCCATCTCTGTCTCCAACGCAACATCCTGGATGCAGACTGTGTTTTAGGCCCACGGAGTGCCAGACTCTGGCATGAGACAGACTCTTTGTTCTCTCTGAACGATGCTCAGTGCTCAAACACAATAAAAGTCAAAAACTGTGTATCCCAGATGTTTCTTTTGCTGAATGATCCCACACACTAAAGTGCTGCAGAGAGGGAAGTATATTTCAGGACCAGGGAATAGCATAGGCTGTTAATACAGAAAACATTTACTGATATGATTATTATAATGAATGTCATCGTTCTTGAAAATTAAGATAAACTGCAGACATAGTTATTTAATGTATTGCTAACTTGTATCTATCATTTTCTACACCTTAAACAAATCTCATGGCTGAATGTGCAGCACCAGCTCCCACAGAGGGATCCAGAGTTGGATTTCTGTGATCGAGAGATACAAACATTCATATACAGTAGCTTGACATGAATGCTTAGCAATGGAGATTTTAGTTTGAGTAACTGGTTGGGTGCAACCAATTAAAATGATAAAGTGACCACGGTGACTTTTCATGGATATTTGCTTTGATTTACTCATCTTTCATGTAATTCATTTTCCTCCCACAGTCCATGCAGGCTCAGATGACTTGGATGTGGCTGTAAATATGCTTCTCTGTCTTTGTGTTAACACTGCTTAAGACTTTCAGCTTTTTCGGGGTTTTTCCATGTTTTGTCTTGTTCATGGTGAGAAAAGTTTAGAATGATTATGTATACTGCCAACTGTGTACAGAGAATGGATGGAGAATCACCCCCAAAGTTTAACTTTTTAGCTATCATTTTCAAATACTGCTGCAGGGACACACCTGTTGCATATGCAATAGGTGAATTAAATTAGTCATATATAATCCATTGATCACTACTCATCTGATGCATTTATTCTGCAGACATGTTTAATATCTGAAAGCCCCAAAAGGTTTTAACTCTTTAAAACTAGAGACCAAAATACTCAAATGAGCACCATTATTTGTTTTTTGGAGGATTAGACCAGAAATGTTTGCCATATTTTCTCATTCATATCATCAGAGAGAAATGGCCATTTTTGTGAACTGAAAACTGAGTTCATGCACTATTAATATAACAGCGCAGACTTAGAGCAAGAAATGACATTATGTAATGACCTGGATTTTTGAAATGTGCCACAGATGTTTGCAGACATTGCCTAAAACACTCCATATGGGTGTACCCACATGCATGTGATCTAATTGCATGAACTGCAGTAACCAGGAATTCATAGAGAAATTATTACCTTTAAACACAACTCAATAAATGCGAGTCAATATATCATTATTTAGACTCATTCATTAATTCAGCAAATATTATCATCTGTAAAGCATTTAAAAAACAGAGGTTTTACTGTTATTTCTTAAGAGCAAAATATTAAGCTCCAATGTCCTCCTTGTGTTCAGCCAAGTACGAGTGTGTAGATGCTCAACATGCTTGGTTAATGCCATCTAGTGGCTGTAAATGGAACTTTTTAAATACAAATAATATTGTCTGTCTTTCCCTTTCAGGAGATCTTGCAAGAAATTATGAATTCAAACCATCTTGTACTGACTGGATGCTAATTAGCAAAAGAAGACCATGGAGGGAGAGAGCATAATGAACTCTACTGCAAATAGCAGTTCAATGGATCTCCATCTGGTCACTCACAGTCTCTGGGAGGTGATCACCATTGCAACTGTGTCAGCGATAGTCAGTCTCATCACTATAGTGGGGAATGTCCTGGTGATGCTCTCCTTTAAAGTTAACAGCCAACTAAAAACAGTGAATAATTACTACCTGCTGAGTCTGGCAGCTGCTGACCTCATCATAGGTGTTTTCTCTATGAACCTTTATACCTCTTATATACTGATGGGCTACTGGGCCTTAGGGAACCTTGCCTGTGACCTGTGGCTGGCGGTGGACTATGTAGCCAGTAACGCCTCAGTCATGAACCTGTTAGTGATCAGTTTCGACAGATATTTTTCCATCACCAGACCTTTGACCTACAGGGCCAAACGAACTCCCAAACGAGCTGGGATCATGATCGGTTTGGCCTGGCTGGTGTCACTTATTCTGTGGGCCCCACCGATTCTCTGCTGGCAATACTTTGTTGGGAAAAGGACTGTCCCTGAGAGGCAATGCCAGATCCAGTTTTTCTCTGAGCCTGTGATAACATTTGGGACAGCAATAGCTGCTTTTTACATCCCTGTATCAGTCATGACAATCCTGTACTGCCGAATCTATAAGGAGACAGAGAAGAGGACCAAAGATCTGGCAGAGCTACAGGGTATTAACTATACAACAGACCCTGGGGTCACCCAGCCTCAGAAGACCATTATTAGATCCTGTTTTAGCTGTAAACTTAAGTCAACGTCACATGAGAGGAATCAAGCCTCTTGGTCCTCCTCGAGCAGAAGCAACGCTGCGAAATCAGCAGCCACCACCAATGATGAGTGGTCCAAAGCTGGTCAGCTCACCACCTTCAATAGTTACGCCTCATCTGAAGATGAGGACAGGCCAGTGTCTCCAGGGGAATTCCAGTCCTCCTTCAGAAATCAGGCTTGTGAGACCATCAAAGGTGGAGTGGGCAGTGAGAGCCAGCAGCTCGGCAGCTATGAAGAGGACAGCTTTTTTCAGACGCCACCCAAAAGCAACTCTCAGAAGAGCGGCAAGTGCGTGTCCTACAAGTTCAAGCCTGTGGCCAAAGATGCTCACGTGGAACACCACAGCAAAAACGGAGATACCAAAATGGCATCGTCAGAGTTCTCCTCAGCAGAGTCCATGAGTGTTCCATCCACCTCATCAGCGTCTAAACCCATAGACGCCACGCTGAAGAACCAGATCACCAAGAGGAAGAGGATGGTACTGATCAAGGAGAGGAAGGCAGCACAGACTCTCAGTGCCATCCTGCTGGCCTTCATTCTAACATGGACACCTTATAACATCATGGTGCTTATTTCCACTTTCTGCTCAGACTGCATTCCCCTCTCACTCTGGCATCTGGGCTACTGGTTGTGCTACGTCAACAGCACCGTCAATCCCATGTGCTATGCCCTTTGCAACAAGACTTTCCAAAAAACATTCCGTATGCTCTTACTTTGCCAGTGGAAGAAGAAAAGAATTGAGGAGAAACTTTATTGGTACGGGCAAAACCCTGTTGTCAGCTCCAAACTGACATGAACTATTGTTTTTTTTAAGATGGTGTATGATGAAGTCTGGGAATTACATGTTTGTATTAATAATTTGGGCTTTATGAACTTGAACTCTACACATTAGGTGATATCAAAAAAAGAAAAAAACTCTATCAAGGAGCTGGTATGATTTCTAGTGTTGCTTATTAATCAGTAGATCTGCTGTAGCGTGTGTTAATTACTGTTCAAACTTTGCAATAGAAAGATCAACATACAAATATCCCACTTTCATAAGTGACACTGTAAATAGATTCCAAAATATGAAAAATGCCAGTTTTCCTTGATGCTCTAATGCAGGAAATGCCATTATTTTAAATGCATATTGCACTCTATTTGTATTGAAGATGCACAAATTAATATTCACAGCCATGATAAAGTTGCTCCAGTATAATAATTAACACTTTCTATTGGATTAATGAATTAAACTGCCAGAAACCTTCATCCAAGTGATGCTCTTACACCCAAAACTTGCAGCATGCCGATATGTTTTATTCCGTGGGTGCTGTGTTTGTATTGAGGATGAACACTTTGGTATTGCTGTTTTATTTTAAAGGGCTAATCGGTGTCATCCTAATGCCAGAATCTGCTTGTTCAATCAGGATTGTAACTTGATGCTAATCAAAGCCTTTTCATATGTGCCAACGTCATTTGTCAGATGAGTGAACATACATTCAGATTTATCGTTTTCTCATAAAATCTTCTGCATTTTCTTACCTGAGCAATCTCAGCTAAAAAAAATGATTGAATAAATTAAATTACATGAATAAATAAAACCCCCAAACTGAACCTTACATGTACTGCAAAATAAAGAAGTTGTTAGTCATTTTACTCAAACTACATGACAAACTTGCTGAACAATGTCTGTGTTTACAAGAGAAAAAGGGTTGAAGGATATAAGAGCACACATTGTTTAATATAATCTGTTTGTTACTCTTCATCCTCAGGATATTTTTGTTTTCTGTACTGATATACTGTATTTGTTTTCTCTGAATTACTGTGGCTTAATCAATATGTCATCATATCTTCATGGCATTTCTGGCAAACTTGTGATGTACTGTGGAAAAAAATGTTCTTTGTGAAATGTTCCGTAAGCAATGGTTGGTCGTTGACATGCAAAAGATATTTTATGTGTGACAAGCTGTTATGTCATGAAACACTTTTTGTAACTGTGATAATCCAGATATCTGCACTTGCAGTTTGGGGAATGGATGAGACGCTTTGCTTCATGTATTGAAATTCTGTATAGTGTAAACAGAGCTAAAGCTAAAACTGTATTGCATTTTTATACAGTGCTCCAGGTATGTGATTCATTTTTTTGTTCTTTTCAGTATTTTTGTGATCATGTCCATGCGTTTCTGAATAAAATGTGGTGAATTGCATGTCCAGCTTGATAGCTGAAAATCACTATTCCCACACCCGGGGTGATTCAGGATCACAAATCCTGAGAAACCTCATAGTTCATCCTTGTTGCAGTCTGCTCTGTAAATCAGTTTAAATGTGTCTGAGGGTTTCACCATCATCCATGCATACTTGCACAGTCGCTCTTTGTTGCAGTCCTTCTGCCAGTAGATGACATTCCTGCGATTGAGGTTGGCACCAGCACAGGCGTCATACCACCAACCTCCACCCGGCACCCCCTGAAACTCAAGCTTAGCACAATTTTGGAAATAGTTGTCATTGTCTCTGTCTTTAGTGGTGAATCTTTGGTTGTCATGAAGGTAGTTCTCAGTGTCCAGGGTCAGGGCATCAACAGCTGTGCCCTGGAACATCCCCAGCCTCAGCCTATATGCTGATGATTCATCCTCCACCAGGAGTGGATCATACTCCCCCATCTTAGTGATGGCATCTTGGTCCACCAGTTTTATCCCCAGTTTATATCGGCCAGGGCCACGGGTAAGCTGATGCAGATATTCATTCCCAAGCCAGTGATCACCGGTTACATCCCCAAAGCCATGCTTATACTCAGCCCAGGTGCGATCAAAGTTCACGCTGCTGTTGACGGTGATATGCTGCACCACGGTCCAGCCTCCCTCCTGCATGGCACAGTATGCTATGATGGGGGAGTCACCTGGCTGAATCAGGTACACTCCGTCTCTGGCCTGGCCTGAAGAGGCCAGCAGCATTTCATGGCAGTCCCTGGGCAGCACTGTTGATCAAATTTATATTACTCATAACTGTAAAGTAATGTAAACACAGTTTTTTTTTTAGAAAATCTTAACACCACTTCGCATGTGTGAGGGGTTAAAGTTATCAACAACCTTTTTCTTACATTTAAGGATTAATTAGACAATATTTGGATTTCCTCTTATTT
>JAQNCA010000007.1:14504625-14574372 GCA_029783725.1 Acanthurus tractus | reverse complement strand
AATCCTTATGACACCCATTTCGAAAATCACTCTATGGCGTTACAAGAACTTATATATTGTACTTATTCGGACAACAACATCAAGAAAGTCTGTAACTATAATATTATTATCATCAAACACTTTAATATTTACACTAATACTTACACAAAAAAGATAATATGTGTTAATTCATGACTTTTAGAGTTGCATGTATGTTGATTTTGGTATGTCAGACAGAGCCATGATAACTTTTTTTCCTACTACGTGTAAGCTAGCATTTTTTTAGCTTTAGCTTTATGTTTGCTGTAAAAAAAATGAGGGTGATATCAATTTTCTCATTTAACTCTCAGTGAGAAATTGTATAATCATATTTTTGGTAGATAGCAACGCTGGTATTAGTCACAACATTGATGGTAACAGCACACCTAAACTGTTTCTCAATGTTTCCCTTGTAAACATGGTAAAACCTTGATCAACTGCCAGTGTATCACAACTGTTTATCTAACAAACTATCTTACTTACACAAATCGCCTCAGAGGACGTAACACTTATCATTAATGAGTTACTAAGCAATTTGGGTCTACAGCCCGGAATTTGTCCCAAAACCTACAACAGATTTGATTAATTTAAAAACAATGAGTCTGCACAAGTTCTGCACAAGTTATTTGTATTTTGATTTTAGTACATTATTGAGATAGACAGCTGAATGAAAATTTGACTGAAAGTGAAAATCAAGATAAAGAAGTACCTCTCATTCCACGATTCAGGATGAGGTTCTGTGCATCTGGAGAAATGATATTCAGGTTCTCAGCTTGAAGATGCTCCATGTCAGCCCCTGGCACACTTAACAGCAGCAGGAGGACCACTGTTGACAGCCAGCATATGAAACGCCTCATCCTCCACTTTCCACTGCTGTCAGCCAAAGAGTGTTTAGCCAATAATAGAGTTTTCTCCGCTTCTCATTAAGTTCAATGAACCCAATGAAGAACACAATAAAACTGTACAGATGAAATGGAAAATATCTTGATATGTAAAAGCAATGTGTTTACCTTCAGTAAAGCCACCTTTATGTAGTGAAATATGTTGTTTTCTGTACCCAAATGTTTCCCAAGCTCCTACTGTATTAGTCTACTCTGACGGAATGAGAAGCTCCAACAGAACAGCTTTGGTTCACTTTGGTCCTGAGTGTCACAGCTGGACTTCAGCCTCAGGTTCACAACACAGTGACATCAACCCTCCACTTATCTGTGTCAAGTGAGATAAACCCACGTGTAAACGGAGAGATATGAGCTTAGTAAACCCCCGAATCTTTGACTCACTTAAATCACTCCATGAGTAATTGAGGCTGAAGTCCACGTGAGAATGAACTGCTCAAGTAAAATGTATTGCTGGTGATGTGGCAGCCTATTTTTCTACCTGTTATTTCATCCGACTGCACTTTAACTTGAGGTAAAGTATAACAGGTACAGTTCCACAGACGTGAGAGGTTTATGTTTGTATAAACAAAACTGAGATACATCAGCATGATACAAAAGAATGCATGGTTTATGCAGTTTGTTATGATTTAACAAATGTTTATTTCAATTCCATAAGCATTAAAATTTAAAATGCAAACTTTATTCATCACTCGTGGCATTTGATGGAGACATAATGTATCATGGAGACTAAATTCTTACATTAAAAAACCCTCAGCATTTCTGTGCCATAACAGAATCTACAAAATCTACTTGTTTATCATAATTGCAACGCCCCACTTGATCAATGAAAAGGCAATGATTATATATTGCACATTCTCAGTACTTGGATTCAAGTCAATCTGCAAGCCAGTAAACCCATTAAGCCATACAGACATCACTTCAGGATAGGTGGTAGTACAGGTACGAGCTGAAAGGCACCTCTGTGTGGAAACAACATGAGCTCCAATCAAATTATTCTTTGAGATTTGTCAGGACTGCTGCCAGAGAACGTTTTGTTAACTGGATCTTCATTGCAGTCAAGTCAGTTGAGACAGGAAGGACTCGATGACCTTAGGGGAAAAAAGATTTTTTTTTGGTGCAAGGAAAATTCAAAGACATTAATGACAGAGTCAGTAATTTATTTGTTCATGCAGAACTGACCTTTGCCAAGTCTCCAGCCGGTCCTGGAACAGATTTCAGCAAAGGTTCCTGATACCATAACTCCAACAACTGCTGGTTAAAGACCTGGAAATTTCTGTAACAAAGTTTAATAAATGCTTTACCACAGCAGCTGTGTCTATTTGAAAGGTTCAGTGACTGAACCCATAATGGTGGTGTTTACAGATTTCTCATATTTATGGGAATTATTATATTTTATTTATTGTGCTGTAAGGAACAGGTTTATCTTTAAACATGCTCCACAGTTCATAAATCAAAGCAAAACTTACTTATCTGACAAAGGTTTCGTTGATCCACTGTAACCACTTGTTCTCAGTTCCTCCCACCAGTTTTTTAAGACTGAATTAATCCACTTTAAACCGACAATGAGATACCTGTGGGAATCAGAGAAAACCTTCAGTATTTTGCTTTTCTGTACAGTAATTATTTTGTTACATTATGTCAATTTATCTGTGTGCAAAATGTGATTGGTTCTTAGTAAAAGACAAGAAGTTAATTATTACAGATATACTCACTCTTCATATGGAGCTGCCAGGACTTTCTTAACTAAAGGAAAGAGGTCGACACAACAACCAATGGTGATCCTGCAGGAATCCTCATCAATGCTGAAGAGAAACTTAGATTTAGGTAACATTTAGCACATTTTTGGTCTCCACTTTTGCAAAATTTAACTCCTTTCCTCTTACCTTTTGCTTATTAGGGGAAGGAAATCGACAATCACACCAATATCCTGGATTCTGTACAAAGACAATTGAGTAACAATGTCTTAAATTCTAGCAAACATGAGGAATATTACAAGTTTTAAACTATCTGAACACTACATGCATGTACCTTAAGAAATATGTCAACAGCTCTCCAAAATTTCTTTGCCACAATGTTAAAGAAACTTTCAGTCTCAGATTTCTCCCGAACAGCAAATGAGTCATTGTGCCATGGTCCCTTGCGAGCTAAAAAACATTGTAAGATCATTTTTTTCTCCAAATCAGTAACACAGTAAGCTAATGAAAACAAAACAGCACATGAAACAGCTTGTGCTGTGACTGTATGTCTGACCTCACTAAGAGTGCAGTATTCAGCTTGCTCAGAACCAGTTCCCCCAGTCTTGTGGTTGTTGTCAACATTTAGGGAGAGCTCCCAAGGGTCCATGTCGAGGATCTCCTGTTGCATGTCCTGCATGCAATTCATCTCATTCTCCTTGTTGGCAGCATCGCAAGTCCTCCCAGGTCCGAGCTGCTTCCTCCGAGTCACTGCCAGGTGATGAGTCTTCCTCTTGCATGACACAACCCGCTTCACTCTGCCAGGGTTGTTACCAGAGCGGCTCACTGGATACCTGCAAAGTGTGCAGTGTTTTCATATTCTGTTAAAAGCCAAATCACATTATCCACTTGCTGTAACCACAAAATTTGGATGACCTACCTCTTTTTGTTGAGGTCCTCCTCCTAAATTTAAAAATACATTTTTAGGTTTGATTGATGACAAATTTATGATCAGCAAAAGATGTTCAACATGCAGAAGTACATGTGTGTTCATTCATGTCACCCAGCTTACCTCTTTTGTGTTTCTCTCATGACGATAGGTCACTTTATACTGGGATGCATCCTGTTGAAAGGTATGTTCAATATTTTGGTAATCCTCGTTGTTACAGTTGGAGTCCATTAGACCTATAAGAGAAGTCTCTTTTTATCAGTTAGGATAGTAAATTGTTGGACCTCATTACACACAGATCAACACAATAAGATAGTAACAATATGGTTTATTTTTCTAAATCTATTACTTTCTTAAGTCACATAGCATTTTACAATGCGTTATGGTAGCACTATGTGAGAGGCTGTTCATATTAAAAATAAAAAAAAAGTTTCCTTCCTCCAGTCTTAAAGGTTGTCCAGCAACATACTAACATAATAAAACACAGTTTCCCACAATGCATGTGGGCATTGTTCTTTGACGTAGTCAGGAACTGCACCGCGGCCAAACAGCTGAGCTTTGTTGTGAGTGTTTTTAGTTATTAATTTAACATTTAACTAGCTAAATTATTCGAGTCAGACAGTGTTGGAGACTTTGAATAGCCTTTTCCATTATCTCAAGACTGTAGAGGTTGTTCTTCGACAAAACAAGTCTTTTTATTTTACGAATACGTTATAACTTAATCACCGCAGCATAGTTACTCATACCTGTGGTCACAATTAGCCAGCTAACAGCTTATAGGTCAACATACAGCCAGTTAGCAGGTAAGCAGATCAGCAATTTTGAATGTTACAACCAGTGGTCAAGGAAATAGTCTTTGACCTTCACAGCAAATCATTGCTGTGTTACAATACTAAACGTGAGTCAAATAAGTGGTGGACTCACCTTATTTTCCCTCTCTGAGCAGCAAGAATAGTGTTAAACATTCCCTTCGACCCTTTCAGGCGACAGCTAACTAGCTAACATCCATTGTCAACAGATAATACCGCCCAGTATAAGAGAATAAAGCATCCTATTCATAATCAAGTCTGTGCCCTGTGCACCCCCTAGCGACTGACTAATTGAGATGCATACAGTGCAAATTTTAAAAGCAAACACTTCGTTAAAGCAGCGGTCAACACGTGAAGTTTTAAGTCATGCATCCAATCAGCTGATCTCACTGACAGACACAATAAACTATAGAGGCAGTTATTATAACTGATAAATTGATTTTAGCTTGTGTTGTATTTTGGCTCTAATGAAATTTGCATATGCTTCTGCCTTAATGAGCCCTGACCCTGTCTAAACCTGGATCAGTGAGGCATATCAGCTTTTTGTCTGAGCACGTTATTGATCTGAGGCAAGCTGTGACTTGTGCTTTAAGCTTTGCTGTACTTGTGCTCCCTTTGACAGCAGCAGCTTCCCTGAATGCACAATTAAAAACAACATCAGCTGCTTTTGTGGACACATCATCTCTTTCCATTTGACCCTTGCTGACTCTGCTGCTTTGTTCCTGCAGTTTCACCTTTCAGATTGACTGATGTAGAGGTCCTCAACAGAGACCAAACAAGGTCAGTGTGTGTGATGCTGCTGAACACTGTATAAACTGCAACAAGGTCAGGTAGAATATTTTAACTCTGTATTGTTTCAAAAGAGACACATTTATCCACTTGGTTTACATCAGTTTACATCACCCAGTGTCATGTGACTCTAGACAAGAAAATTTTGACCATCATGTGACAAGATGTCTTATTTCCTGTATGTTTGCTACTTTTACCAAACTTCAGTTCCTGCAGCCAGTGCAAACATGGTGCCTGTTCATGCAGCCTGTGCTTTCTTAAGCCTCGCACCCCTTTTGGTGCTTGGTGTTCCTCCCATTTGGACTCAGCCAGAGCAAGTGCACCTCTCTTATCCAGGCAAGTGTTTTCACTTTCTCCATCAGCCTCATTTGTTTTTTGTGTGAGTGGAATACAAATTTTCCTTAAGTAATGCTAACCAGGATCGAGGTCATACAGATTGCAGATTTGCAGATGTTTTGTTGTTACTCATCAATAAATTACTCAGTAAAACATTGTTATATATATTTAGTGAGCTGAACTTTTCGTCATTGTTCTCAGTCAGTGTGTTTCATGTAAAGTAGCTCATTAAAAGACTGGAGGCCTTGATGACACTTTAATGTTTATTCTCTGCAACAGAAAAATGTCCTATCTAAGTTTCCTGGTGCACTAAAACACTTTTTGTGTAAGTCACTTACATTGAAAGTACCCAATAATTGTCTCAACTTCCATTCAGTACATATTTCTGATGTCACCTTAGTTCATAGAGTCTGTTCAGCATTAAAGTTCTTTGTTCATCCCTTATGAAGGTGAAATGTGGTAGTCATTATGTGATTTGATGTCTTGATGAAATGAGTACCTGGCCAGTCGTCAGCTTAACTCGGCTTAACACAGGTTGTATTTCGCCAGCAGCAAGATCGAAAGTGCAACTCTTGTGCAATGTCAGCCTTTACATAAGCAAGCACTTTTCGCAAGGCATCAGTAAATGAAACCAGTTGTTCTGTCACATCAATCTACATCACCATGCAAAGTAATTGGACTTTTCTTCACAGGAGTGTCAGGCTCTATGGTGGTGACATGGACCACCTTCAATAAGACAGAGAGCAAGGTGGAGTATGGCCTTTTGGGGGGTCGGCTCTTTGAGATGAGCGCCAAAGGTGACACCACTCTGTTTGTGGACTCTGGAAGGGAAAAGAGGAAGATGTTCATCCACAGAGTCACACTCACAGGCCTCAAACCTGCTGCTATTTATGGTGGGTGTGCTTCATTATTACTTTGTCAGAGTAGAGTGTCACAGAAATGAGTCCTGATGAAGTTTGGTTCCTTTTTCTTTAGGCCAGTGGAAGTTTTGATAAGGGTTTTTGGTCAGAAGCTTGGTCAACACAAGCCTAAGAGACTTTCACTTCCTGTTCTAAGACATAAAATATGTCATCAATACCCCACTTGTGATTTTTAAAGGGGTTGTCGGGGTAATTTAATGTCATTGTGGCTACCACAGTTAAAAAATCTACTAACTAGTCTTCCCTCACAGCTTTTTTGTGTTTATATTTGCACTTTTACCAACTATTATAGCTCAGACTTGCCAACCTGTATACTTTATAAGTTACAGTGTGTGTATGGTATAGTGTAGAAAACTAAGTGGTGGTGACATTGAAGTCATGTGACCATAGTGTGGTTCATCTATTAGCCTTACATTAACTTTTTCTAGCAACTCAATTTATGCTCCAAAAATTATTTAACTTTTGAGGATAATATCAATGAGTGTAACATGTAAGTGTCCTAAACTATTGTTCACAATACGCTTTTTTTTGTTGTAATTCAAAATACAGTGGGAAAATGCCATTTAACTTTTAGCTTGACCTACAAAAATATATCATCCTTGTGGTACTCTGTGTCTCTCCATATTACCATGTTTGTCTTTGTTATTTCAGTCTACCACTGTGGGAGTGATGAGGGCTGGAGTGACGTCTTCTACTTCACTGCTCTAAATGACAGCACTAGTTTCAGTCCCAAGTTTGCTCTGTATGGTGATCTGGGCAATGAGAACCCCCAGTCTCTGGCTCGCCTGCAAAAGGAGACGCAGCGTGGCATGTACGATGTAATCCTGCACATAGGTAAGTTCCACATTGAGAGAAATATTACAACAATTTAGTCTATAAAAGCAGTAAGGAGGCAGTAAACTTTATCAGCTTGTTGTCTAAGGCATTAGTTATCCACAAATATCTGGCACAACAGAGATGTCTAATAAAGAGGTAATATATCATGATGGTAAGTACCGTAATCAGCATAATGATGCCTATTTGTCATTTATATGTTTTGGTTTTGGACAGTATGGGTTAGATGCCGGTCACTAGCTTGCTCCATCACCTACCAGATGAGAATTTGAATAGATTTGGTGGACAGTCTAAATGAATATGGATCTGTGTTGTTCCAAAACTTGTTGGCTCAAAAATCTCTAAATCATTGGATCTCAAGCATTTGTTCCCAAGCTCGATTTCATGCCAGGAAATAAAAGAACACTATCATTTTTCTTTTCTTCTTGATAGCACGTCAAATGAAACCCCAACTCAACCTTTATTGTAGCCACTTTACAAGTTTACAGAAAAACATGACTCATCACCTCATTAAGAGAGATTAAACTTTAGTTTGGGGTTTACCGTAATTCAGTACTTATTTATCACAGGAATAGTTTGACTTTTTTGGAATTATAAAAAATTGTTATCTTGATTAACGGATCAACGCCGGGCTCATGACTGTACGCCAGATATGCTAATTATGTATGTAGAGCAAACAGTCAATTTGCACACAAGAAACAAGTGGAAACAACAAGTCTGACCTTTAAGGTAAAAATAAAACATTGTTCAAGCATGTAACTCCTTGGAAAAGAAACAAATTGTCATTTGTACATTTTGTTTTTTTTATGTTAATTAGTGAGCTCTGCAGATGCTAAATGGTTGCTAGCTGGTTCCCCTTGTTTACAGTCTTTATGCTAAGCTAGTCAAACTGCAAGCTGGCTCTGGCCTCATGTGCAATAAACAAACATGAGACTAAAATTCATCATGTTATCCCAAAACTTCTCCTTTGAGTTAATTATCCCTTTACACAACTTTTTTTGTTGACAAATGTTTTACACAATTCAAAGTCTCATATATATATTGTTGTTTTGTTTCTCACCTAATCTTTAGATCTCTTGTGTTTTTTTTGCAGGGGACTTTGCCTACGACATGCATGAGGTATTTTACTTTTCTGTTTTTCAATTCCATGAACTCGGATCACACTAGCCCACACATAAGCAAATTTCTTTCATCAGTAGCATATACTCTTAAAACCACTCTGATATCCCACCAATTCCACATTGTCAGATGACATAAGTCGCTCTACTTTTCTAAGTTTCATCACTATTCATTAACAGAGCACATAAAATCCCTCACACAGCTTATGAGTATCGTTTTTAATAAAATGACTTTAGCTTACGGTGAAAGACGGTACTTGGGGTTATGTCAGCATTTCCTGACTAAAATAGCACCATCCAGACCCCAAAATCTTAAATCCCCCTTCACTCATCTAAAAACCTCCTAGCTGTCATCTTTAATACCTAGCAAATGTCCTTGATGCTAATATCATTTTTCCTGATTGAAGTTCCTGCATTATTATTGCATTTTTTTATAGCAAATACGGAGAAAGGCTAAATGCAAACAGCAGACTACTGCAAAAATTAATAACCATAATTCATCCAAAAAGTGTCTTAGGCGGGAATGTGAAAGTACATCTTGTGGCTTCGCTGATATTATTAACAGGAAAAACAGAGAGTTTTGTCTAAATGGTCATTAATGACTGTGGCAGGTAAAAAGCCATCAGTACAGCCATAAACCACAGTGTTTTGTTTTTAAAAGCTGTGAAGAAAAAAAGACAAGAATGCTTCTGGTTTTTGCTGAGGTTTGTCTGGTAGTGCTGATGGATACACTCCTCAAGCTGTCTGGAAAATGTATTTACATAGTTCTTCAAACTAAATTGGCTGAATATCACTGAGGAGAGAAAAAACGAAGCATTGCTGTCTCACAGCAAATATTTGTGTCATGTTTAACTGCTTTAACAAATGACACTGTTTCAGGACAATGCCAGGATTGGAGACGAGTTCATGAGGCAGATCCAGTCCATAGCTGCCTACGTGCCCTACATGACCTGTCCAGGCAACCACGAAGCCACATAGTAAGTACAATTCAGTGTTGCTTAACTCTATTGAAATTATTTGCCTGAATCCTTTAATGAACTCAGCAACACTGAAGAAATGTTTCTTAGCCTTTACTCTGTTGAGAGAGAAATCCATAGCCAGTGACTTACGTGGAAACTGACTGTTTCCTTTTTTGTTTACATTTAATGCCACGTTCTGCTCCAGGGTAGAACTACATTAGAATTAATGGGTTTTGGACAAAAAACAGCGGTACATTCTGTTTTCCATATTGGTGAGTGAGACATGCCAGACATCCCCTGACAAATTGCATTCAGAACTAGCTACTGTATATGTAAAGTGTGTATGTGTGTGTATGCGTTAAGGGGGGGGTGGGCAGCCACAGTTTTTCCCCTATAACGAACACACATTGGTTTGCCTTCCTCACTGTATCATTTTAACAGATGGGAGCTATTTTGGTCTCTAAAGGTTGGAGCAGCATCAGAAACCACGACCATCTAAACAAGGCAACGCACACCAAAACAAACATTTATCTGACTGGGAATCATCAGCTATCACTATCTGTTTTTCACTTCTCAGAGACATCCTAGGGCTGCGGGAATTCCTTCAATGTTTTGACTCATCTTCTCCGAATGTGTTCACATATTAAGCCTTGGAAAAACATCTGAACTGAAACAAAGAACCTTAAAAAAGTAAAACTTAATGATTCATTTTCATTGACTAATTTGGTCAAAAAACTGCAGAATAATCAATAATGAAAATAATAATTTTTTGCAGCCCTAAAAAAGTTTTACTAGTTGATAGTGTGACTTGGGAAAAATTCTTTAAACTTTACTCAAACATCAGCTTGGACTCCAGGATGAGCTGATTAGAATTTGGAGGTCAAATTTTTAGAGAACTTCAATCAAAGGACCAAATGTCTCATTAAATCTAATAGGATAAAATTATGAAGTGATTGCCATATTTTTTATACAACGGGTCAAAGGTCAGCCTTACTTTGACATCATAATATTTATAATAAAAACACTTTCCGGCCATTACTCAACCCCATAACTCTAAAACCAAAAGGGAGATTGTGACCTTATTTCAAAATCAGTCTTAGTAATTCATGTTTAAGAATATTTTGCTTCTTTGCACCAAAATCAATATTTGAAGCTTTGTAGTCCACCACAAGCCCACTCTTTTGTCGATACTTACAATTTTATTTACATTTTATTCATTAGCTATAATTTTACTATCCTCATTGTACAAAATTACTATAAATTCAACATTTGTGACTTTAAATGTTAGCAGATAGTCTGTCTCACTGATGTAATATGATGAGATATAACACGCCACTCTGTTTGTCAAGTTTTAGTCTATTTGGCGATTCATTTTTAGGTTCATTTCAATTTTATTTTGTTGAAGAGGATACAGAACGAGTAACCTCCAGCACCCTGAGACACTTCAGTCTTTAGGATCAGCAGATGATGTATCCCGAAATTCAGAGCACATCTGCTTTAGTTAGTTGTGTTTATACATTTTGAAACATTTAGAGTTGCGTATAGAGTGTCACTCCATAATATTTACTTGCTGATGCTGTGCTGAGACAGCGCTCACCTGGCCTTGCCATGTGTAACTGCCTGATCTTAATGCTACAAAACAGTAAATTTTGTTCTTGGCGCTGCATCTAGACATAAGAACCTGATATTAAGAACCATCTCATTGCTGCATTACATAACCAAAAATCCAGTGAATTTCCTCCTCTTCTATACCTAAATGCGAGTTTTGTTCTGTGGTGTTGTTTAGACTCCAGATATTCCCAGCAGCTGGCTCTCGATTTTCCTTCCTCGCACTCTGTTGTGTGCCCTCTCAATATATACCTCTGTTCCTCTCTCTTTCCAACCTCAAAACCTATTGGGTAAGGGCAATTGAAACATGGCTGACCACAAAATTTTTCAGTCGGCATTCCAGCGGAATGAGAACAGTTGATCCTCTGAAGATGCGAAGGCCCCAATCAAGACAGTCTTTGTTCACCAAGCACAAAATGGCTCATCAGGCGCTGAGAGGGACGACAAAGTAACCGTCGCTATTTCAAACAATGTCATGTGATGGGAGTTAGTGACAAGCTCTCTGGAGACTGCAGCTGGTTCCTCTTGTTTCTCTAACGGCCTGGATTAAGCTCATCAAAGGCTGAAAGGGGAAGATTTGAGGAGGATGGAAAGTCTTGTTGGGTCAGTTTAGGAGTCAGGTTGTTCACATTGAACTTGACAGCTACTAGATTTTAATCTCCATCTCATTTTAATGGAAATGGTGAACACACATGGAAGCAAGCGTGATTTGGTTTACAGAGGATGACTCATGTAAAATTCCCATAGAGCAAATTAATGAAACAAATATAAGCTCATTATATTTTCACCACAAAAAGGAGAGACTTTTAAGCCTGCGGTCAACTTTATTTCTACAGGCTGATCCTTTCCCTCAGGGCCTGCCCAGTTATATCACTCTGTTTGGATTCATAGAGAGTATGTGTATTATTTTACTGAAGAGAAGCTTGATTGTTTATTTCTCCAGAGTAGATACTGCCCTCTCAGATTCCTCTACATGTTTGCTGTTACCTTTCTCAGCCACAAGATGGGAGTATGAAGCCGTCTTTTGATTGGCCCTGGTTCAGTGCCATGAACAAGAACTGCAGATAATAATTGATTTTCAGTGGCGCAAATTTTAATCTCTAACTCTGATTAGCCTGCATTACTTGCGTTTTTGGACTGAGATCTTAAAAAAATTTAATTGATGCATTGTTGTACGTGCTGTGAAACTTGTTTCAGTTATTTTCCTAATAATCAGTAGTTAAAATTGATTTTATTTTTGCCAAAGGATATGTTGATTCAAGGTAATAGTAGTGGGATGAAAACCTGATGAAAGTTTTCAAGACGGACAGAGATTCTGCTTCATGCTAAATGATCACAGCTCACAAACTGGCCCTTTTGGTCATTGTACTGACCTCAGCTATTCAATCCTGACCTAATACTGACTACAGATCTCTTTAGTTTTCCCTTAATAAGCATTTATAAAGGTCTCTGTGATCTTCTTCTTTTTGATTGTCTGTTCCTGACCTTTGACTTTTGACCCTGCTGGTCTCTGGTTACTCCATAACCCTGCATTAACCCAATCAGTGAAGGGATCTGAACTGCCCCCCTTTGCCCTGGTTGAAGTCTAAAATATTGTCTTATATCTCTGCCTTATGCAAGATAAGAAAACAATCATTCTCATCAACTCCCTTAGTTAATGACCTGTTGACAAGCTTGGCTCCTAGTTTCATGCAGACATTAAAAACCTGGAAAAGAGGCTGGTATGTTGGCGTCAGTGAGTTTTCCATGAAAGAGTTTTTCCCTTTTGCATGGTGCACTTATATACTTGCTTATTTAATACTTGAGAAGAACTGGTTCAGTGTGGATGATGGTGACTCCCAGATGTTGTTTTTTAATTACTTCGACTCTCAGAGGGCATGTCTGTGCACGGTTTTGTAGTTTGGTGCAGTGCAAAGAGTTTAGAAGTTATTAGCGGTTTAGTGTGGTGGCAGTGATAGAAAAATGTAGTGCTGGATTGATCACTACAAGCATCTTGCTATATCTGGATCAAACAGGAACCACCAGTGCTGGAACAGCTGTGGTAGTGCCTCAAGATGTGATGCCTCTCATGGTTGGTAGATCTGAATTATAGTGTTCCTTAAAGAAGATGTCATGGTTTTAAGAGGGGTGTATTTAGAGGCCTGTTTTTCTGGATTGACAGGTGGAGCACACTTTGCAATAAGGTCTCAGACTCACTCAACCCAGCTTGGCTCCACCCGGACGCCCCCACGTTGCCCAAATTTTTGATTATCTGGCTCCAGAAACTGACCATGATCAAAACGTCCCACCAGAAACTTACAGGGCGACGTCACAGAGGCTACATACATGTTTTTCTACAGCCTTTAATTTCAGAGAGGCAGCCACTGATAGCCTAGCAACAGCAGAGTGCACGGCTTCTTAGAACATCTAAAACTAGCTTCATCTTTCAAAAAAAGGAAAAGTTTGAGGCAGATGTCGACCCCACAGTTTGATGGTCATCTCTGGTTGATGATATATACCACCTTGAGTTTTCTGCCAGCCTGTAATGAAAACCGAAAAGTGACATAAAATAATAGAGCTGCACCGAAACTGGGCAGTTATTTTAAAAATTGCTGGTTTGTAGCAAAGCTGAGATTTATCTCCAGTGCACCGTGGATGGATTTCAGCTGAGCTTCTCTTGGAGCTCATGTGCAGTCACTCCAAAATAGGAGGCGGCAGAAGTCTTAGGTGTTTCTTAGATAATCAAAGCATACAGATTGTATGACTACTCTTTCCAACTAACTGTTTTTCTTCTCTTTCTTGTTTGTTGACAGTAACTTCTCCAACTACAGGAATCGCTTCAGCATGCCAGGCCAGACTGAGAGCCTCTGGTACAGGTGAGGCATGATAAGTCGGCCTTATGGAATAAATAAGCCAGCTGTTGCTTTAGCTTAAGTGGACTTTGACATGCTTAAGCAGGTGAAAGAACCACAGGCAGTTTTGGTCGGTAGAAGACCACATAGTCAAAAGTGGATGCTAGCTGCAAAAACACGCGCACACACGCACACACACACACACACACACACACACACACACACACACACACACACACACACACAGAGCTAGGAGAGAGAAATCATTTCTTTTCCAACAAGGGGCCCCATGCAAAGTTTCATGTAAAAGTTTACCAAACCTCCTACTGTATTGCAGTAAGCATTAATGAGCTGTAAGAAGCAGCCCAGAGGAATTGGCAGCAGAGTTGCAGAGTTCCCTTCTTTTAGCTTAGTTTAGCTCCTATCTCAGTGACAAAGGGGACTACACAGAGGAGCTATACATCTGACAGGGTGACTCACAGCTTAATACAGACCTCCTTCTCTCAGACAGTAAGATAATACCTTGCTAGACAACAGGCCGGCTGCCCACTCCTCAGGCCCAGACACAGACAGACCCGCTGGCTGCGAGCCCTTTCCTCATGCGCACGTTTGAGAACAGGGGGAGGCAGAGGGGGAACACTGGAGAGGCGATCTGAAATCCCACCCCTGCTACTGGTAACGGTCCATAACATTCAGTACACATGTACAGAACACATGCTCACCCACATGATGAACATGTAAGCACTAACACAGTACAGTAAGGAGTATTTCATTAAAGTGGGTCTGGCATCACATTCAGAGGCAAAAATGTTGCCTGGGTTTTGGAGTATTTTTCACACTATCTGGAATTTAAAGAGACGCCAGTTCTCGCTTATCTCTTGACTGTCAGTGTACTTTCTCCACTGGGTCAGGACTGTGTATCATTTTAACGATGTGTGTCCACAGCTGGAACCTGGGGCCAGCTCACATCATCTCCCTCTCCACTGAGGTTTATTTCTACCTCGAATACGGCCTGGAGCTCCTCTTTAAGCAGTATGAGTGGCTGAAGAGAGACCTGGAGGTTAATGACCATATCAATTACTTGTGTTGATAATGGCTAAGTGCTCTTCTTTGTTTCCACAATAATGCCTGTCTGACGCTACTTTTCCATCCTAACACAATGTTATCTCTCAAAGTACTTCCATTCTCTCTTTCTGTGTTAAAACTTTACAAACTTTTCTTTTTGTTCTGTATAAAATTACCTCTGTTTTCTTGTCTTAATCGGAAACACTTTTGTATACAAGGGGTGATTGATTGGTTTTTAGCTTAAGGTAGAAGGAGATGAGTTTTACAGCTCTCGTGCATTTGCAGTTCATCTCTTTAACTGATTAAGCAAAAAAATAAAAATAATAAAATCAGTAACTTATGTTGTTTTTCTGTTTTGGGTAATTACAAATTACGAGTCAGCACAGTCTCCAGTTGTTGAGTCAGGGTTAGTTTTCTCTTTCTGCCATACTTGAATTTAGCATGTTACCTCTTTACCATTACCATTTACCAAGAGCCTAGAAAGAGTGAGGAGGAGCACCCTTTCATCGCATTACCTTTATGTCCTTGTTTACCTCTTTGGGTCAGAGGCTGCACATGACAGCACTAAGGTCAGTATTGACCTCAGATAGTGTTGACTTGCAATTTTTTAATTACCCAAAACAAAATCACAACAAAAGTTTTTCACTTCAAACTTTCTGCGTGCTCACTCAAGACTTTAACTGCACATGCATAAAAAGAAAGCATTATAACTCATTTCATTTCACATTTAGTATCAAAATAATCAGTCAGCCCTCAAATGTGTCTTCTCCTCAACCAGGAGGCCAACAAGCCAGAGAACCGAGCAGTGCGTCCGTGGATCATCACCATGGGACACAGACCAATGTACTGCTCTGACGACGACCAGGACGACTGCACCAGATTTGAGTCCTTTGTGTGTAAACCACAAATCCTATTCACTCATTCAAACACTCGATCTAATATACACAGAAGTCTAGACTACTAATCTATTCATACTGCCTCAGAGTGTGTAGGTGTAAAGATTACCTGAGATCAAGCACCAGACTCTACTGACTTCTACAAGTATAATAGTTGGACATAGAATAGGAAATCAAAAGAGGTCTGACTGAATAAAGGAGGCTGATGCCACTCACACAGCTGCTCAGTCTCAAGTGTGGAAATTCCTGTTTTAATAGTTAAGCTGCATTCCTAATGGCAGACATTTTATTAGCAAGCCATCTCTATTAAGTTTTAGTAATACGACTTTGTACTGAAAGCTGTTTTATTTGAATTAGCCAAGTAAAAGTAATTCTATAATTACCTTAAAATATTTTATAAATTGCCTACAAAAGGGCTCATAGTTCATTTAGTTTTTCTATGCAAAGAGCAGCAAAATTGTGCTCTTAGTGCTTTTTCATCATGTCAAGGTATTTCTAGGATTTGTTTTCTGCTGTGTTGCCTGAAACTTAATTGCCCTTTGCTAGCAGACATGCCACGCGTGTTGTAAGCTGGCCAGTCCACATCACAGCCCATAAGCACACTGAGCACGGTCTGCTGTCATAATCACTGTAATTTGGAACCAAATAGTTTCCACTTAGACAGACTTCTCTCAGCGCTTGGCACTGTTTGGAGTGAGGCTGGCAGGAGCATGATGGGGCTTTACCAGGTAGTGTTTCAGGTAGCAGGTAGCGTTTGGAAGGTTAATGCCAGTTCATGCTGTCAGTGTTGCTCTCTGTTTTCTCTCAGGTCCGACTGGGGCGGAAAGACACCAAACCGCTAGCCCCTGGTCTAGAGGATCTGTTCTACCGCTATGGTATGGTCTCTATTTGACAACCAGCTGTGTGCTGCTAATGGGTGTTTAAGATCGCAAATTTGCACGCTCAGACAGACTAATGTTCTCACAGTTGCAGAGCAATCCAAACATCCTTTATTAAAAAAGCAGGCTTTTGGACTGGCTGACATCCCCACAGTCCTTTTTCAAATGTTTGTCCTGTATTACATTTCTCAGACTTTTGTTTGTTGCGTTTAATTATTTAATATGTGGTGAAACTTTGAAAGTTTCAGTTGCTCTGATCTTAAGTTTTTGTTGATTGCTGAGAAATCTCAAAATTAAAATGGACAGAGGATCTGAGAAGCATCACATTCCACAGTAAAGTGTGTTTAATCGAGCTGCTCGGGCAGTGATGTTTTCTATGAAAGGCTGCTGACTGTCATCAGATGTCTTTCACAGGAGTGGATCTGGAGTTGTGGGCTCATGAACACACATATGAGAGGCTCTGGCCTGTCTATGGGGACAAGGTCAGCTCCTGCGTTTTTAATTCACAACATTCTAACATCTTTTGTCTTTGCTTTCGATCAGTAAAAGAGACTTGTGTTTTTCTCTTTAGGTGTGCAATGGGAGCAGAGAGCAGCCTTATGTGAACCCAAAAGCTCCGGTACACATTATCACAGGCTCTGCTGTGAGTAATTTCACATCCCTGGATCATTTTAAACATTTTTTTCACATGGAATGATGCTTAAATTGACAGCATATCAATTAAAACAATGTTAGCTATTGTTCATAGTCATTCCTGTGCAGCAGTTGGTCTGCCACATGAGTTTTGTACCAGCTGTTCCTCTGGTTAAGTGTTTTCTGATGTGGTGCTGAGCAGTGCCGGGCATGCCTAGTCATCCAACCACAGAGGAGTTTAGTCATCGGCATATCAAAATGTGGCCAGACTCACACAGAGACACAGCCGCAGTTGTAAATGTCACACAGGGCTTTGTGGACAGAGCTGCAGAAAGGCATGTGGCTCATCACTAACAGATTCGCTGTGTTCGCTGTCGGTCTCTCTGCAGGGCTGCAGAGAGAAGACCGACAAGTTCAATCCAAACCCCAAAGACTGGAGCGCTTTCCGCAGCACAGACTATGGCTACACCCGCATGCAAGTGGTCAACGCCACCCACCTTTACTTGGAGCAGGTCTCAGATGACCAGGTGAGCACACATGGAAGCAGAGCTGAAAGGATGCATTCAAAGTCAAAGAAATGCTCGAGCAATAACAATGACTTTTCTATGTGTTCCAGTACGGCAAGGTGATTGACAGCATATGGGTGGTGAAGGATAAGCATGGCTTCTCTGCCTGGTCCTGAAGACTACAGACTCTGGAAAAACTTTCTGCTCAGGGAATGCACTTTAAAACAAGCACATTTTTCCACACTATGCCAATTTTTTATTCCTGATCATTCTTGGCTTTTTGAATGAAAATATTTTTAAGCTTTTGATCTCAGACATTTTCCACCACGTTTTAGCCAATAAGAAGACAGCTATATGATGATTTTCTAGTGTAAATGTATATAATGTTACTGTAAATCACTGCAAACTACCGAACAATGCTTTGTAGACAGCCTATAAAAATTGCTTAGTGTTTAAATAAATCCTACTTTTTTTAATGAATCTCTAGTTTATTCCCTCCTCCACTCCATCGCTGTAGCGTGTTGCTGTAGCCTGGTATTTGTCTTTTTGATT
The DNA here is from genome assembly GCA_029783725.1 of Acanthurus tractus. Taxonomy (NCBI): domain Eukaryota; kingdom Metazoa; phylum Chordata; class Actinopteri; order Acanthuriformes; family Acanthuridae; genus Acanthurus; species Acanthurus tractus. The sequence goes on along the minus strand of JAQNCA010000007.1, from coordinate 14,556,099 downwards.
TAACTTGTCATCGACAGGTAGGAAGTAGATTCATTCCTCTCTGCCTGAATAATTCATTGACAATAGAAAGCATGAGTCTGGCAGACACCAGGCCCCGTTCCCTTTGGAGCATATTTTTCATTTTCGAAAAACCTGGAAATGCACTTACAGAGATCAGATCTCCCTTCTATCACTCTATCTAGATGACAGTTTCTCTCTTGGATAATCCTAGCAGGATATTGGAATCACGTTTTATTGTCTGTCTGTGTGGCTGTCATGACCTGAGACAGAGAGACACATGGTAGCGGCTGCCAACACAAAAGGACTGTTATGTAACTCAGGGATGCTTGTGGCTTGGGCGCATGCAGAGTAAGAGAAGGCGCTTTCCCTAAAGTGCTGCTCACGCCATGACTCTCACCACCATGTTGGCATTTATTCCTTAGAACAGCGTGCCCACTCTGATTAGTACTGGCTGACAACCAGCACTGATCTGCAGATCTGTGTTTTTGAGCTGTCAAGCCGTATTTTAGCAACGTTGTTTACAAATATATAACACATGACTTTGTTTACCCAACACATGACTTAACGTACAGCACGTTATCTGGCAGACATTTTTATGCAAAGCACATGCAGTACCATGTGAAGATATATATTAATCACTAATGGGAACTATGTGAGGATGATGACAAATTTGTACTTAAAAAGGACCAAAACATCACACCAGCTTACACTCGGTCAAAATATGTCACAACAGATCAGGAAACTGAGAGTTCTTGTTAAATTTACAAAAGTAGTCAGGCGTCAGCAGCTTGCCTGTAAACCTGACCAAAGATTTGTTGAAGTTCTCTCTGATGTCCATATCCCGCCGTGCAGTGGTGTCTGGCAAAAGAAAGCACACAGAGATCACACCCAACACTCACATGCTCTAGGTTCGCCTACCCACTGCTAGCTGCCACTCACACACTGACTTATGATGGTTAAAGTATCTTTGGAGAAAATGCCCTGTAATCACTGAGTGCCTCACCTCTGACCATGCTGCACTCTGTATATTGTTCTGTCCCTCTGAGTGAGAGACGCAAGGAAATAGCAGCGCTGAGTGCAGACTGCAGACACCAGCAGGGGGCCGCAGATGAGAGCATGTGCTGCCAGAGTGAAGCCCCGATTCAATCACTGCATTTGTTTACGGTCGGGAGCAACCGCGTTTATAGACCAATAAAAGCTGGTTGTTTTCCAGTTAATCGTTAATGTAAAATGTATGATGCAAAAAATTGATGGAAAGTTCCTGCCTTAAATAATAAGCATGTCACGTGGCTCCCACTTTCCTCTTCATTTAGTTCATGTGATTTTCTAAAATCTAAAAAAAAAAAAAAGCATTGATCGCGGTCCAGGAAAAAAGAACAGTAGAAAATAACATGTCACTTCAAATCGCATTGCTGTTGCTGAAATATGATGTGCTTATTACCGCCTATGATAGAGAAACAGCAGGTTTGTGGTTGTGCGGTTAAAAGGCTTTTGTTGACAGAAATTGATTCTTGCCTTTAACACAGCAACAGATTTTCTTGCACTTCCTCGTTTCCTTCATTTCAGCCAACTTATTTCTCTCAAGCTTTGCAATCTTTGGCAGGTCAGAAGTCAGAATTGCAGCCTGCTTCAACAAGACATACTTAAAGAAATTCTGTCCTCACGCTTTCAGACACAAAGCAGACTGATAACTGTTTCGAACACCCTGCTTCTCTCCGATGGTTTACATCTGTAGGTCTGGAATTAAATTTGCAGCATTGACCAGGATTTGCTCCGTTAGTCCTCATTAGGTTAGTTGCCAGTCTAATAAAACACAGGCGGCTGTCTGGTTAGGCTACTAAATATCCCAAGACCTTGACATGACCACATGGCCTTCCCACTTCAGTTAACTTCATTGCAGCAACCTAATTTCTAATGACACATCAACAGCTATTTATCCCTTCCCAAGCTCAGTAAACCCCACCAGTAATGAACTCTCTCAAGACCGCATGTGAAATTGAGAAGCAGATGTCTCTTTCTCCGCACCAAACAGCCGTGAAGCCTCTCTATAAGACCACTCTGAGTGGCCTTTATTTAAACTCTGTGGCTTACCGACATTATTTATCTATTTTCAAGAGTCTCTAGTTGCTCACACTCAACAACAATCTGCCCCAGGAGACAGGGGACTGCTTCTGTGTGGTATTTCTGTCCTTGCAGGTTAAACTGTGCAGACTAGGGACATGTGTAACGAATTCAAGGCTCTAAGATGCAGGATCTCAGGAATATTTCATCAGTCCAAAAACTCAGTGTTCATCCATAACCGAAGCGCCACTATTAAGCAGCCTCAAACCGCCACCAAGACAAACAGCCAAGTACAGTCTGCCCAGCGCATCGCCGCACATTCTTGCCATAATTCCACTTTCAACATCAACACCACGGTGACTTACAGGGCTTTAGAATATAACATCAACAGGAACACAGAATGTGCCCCATGAACACACTATATTACCACAGTAAATCTGAAGTAAACATGACAGCGCTCATGTTCAAACAGGGTTTTGTTTTTATAAATGAGAAAAACATAAACCCAAATATCAGTCTGGGGGCTTTGATTAAAGCTGTAATTATTGGTGGAGATATGGAAGGCAGGACGTCTGGGTCAAAATAACACCGAAAGTGAAGTCTAAGACTCTTCACTGATAAACCACTGCTGAGAATCGACCAGCACGTGCCCTGTCTCCACACAGCACATGGGAGTGTAAATCACATCGGTGTAACGAGACACATGTCCACTTTCAAAATGTGCTCAGTTTTGATGTATTACCTTAAACACGTGTGTGGTAAGTTTTAACTATTAGACTCAATATTATAGCAGATGCTGCTCAAGTTACCATGTGTGTCAACACAGGGTCGTATAGTTCCCCTCCCTGTCAACCTTCAGCTTCAGCTAAACATTATTACAAATCAAGAGGTATTTCTGCAGTACACTGAAAGAATGTAGATGGTTAAATTAATGTTGAAACTGTTATTTGTAACATGAAAGCAGTAGTTATGTTGTAGATCAGAGTGAATACAATCTATTTGAAGATGCTTAAACAGAAGTAATAAAAATGGCTGGAAACAGAGAGTTAAGCCATAACAGTTCAAATAGTTTTGGAATACAGTTGAAATAGCTATAAAAATAGATAAAAATAATATAACTGCTCAAAATAGCTAAAAGTACGGGACAAATTGTTTAAATAGCTAAATTGTTGAAACAGTTAGCTAAACAATTGGATAAATGATTGAAAAGGCAAAAAGTAATGTTTAAATGATAAGCATACCTACTCTGGTTATTAATTTCAAACTTGCTCAAGACGGCCTAAACCTTCACAGTTGTATGACAAACAATATGGATTCATCTTTTTAAAGTTAGATCACATCCTGTTTAAAATCAGCTCCACTGAATAACCTACCCTTGAAATGGTACGGGGGAGTCAATGATAGGAATACATCAGACAAAGACAGATGAGAGCCATTTTTGTAACAGATCAGTCTGTATAGTAGTGTATCTCAACAGTAGAGTGTATGATCGTTAACAGATGGTAAAGTTTCTATGCAGATCCTACCGGTGAACCAGGGTTAGGGTTAGAACCAGTGGCAGTGCCTTTGCAGTCAGTACCCTGATTAGTAATGATGCAATTTATCAGGAAGACGGTGGCCTATTAAGCTGCTCTTGTTTAGTTAAGCAAGAAGAACTCAGAATAGGACCCATTATCATCATCAACCTGCAATTAACAGTGAAATGATCCCTTTTTTTTGGGTCCTCCTGTATTCCCATTTTCATGTCATCAATCTTGCCCGTCCAACAGAAGAACCTCAGGATAAACAGGTTGTGTTGTTCTGCATACAGACGAGGTTGTTCCTGAAAGCTACAGCAGGCCAACCTGAGACTCCTCTCAGTCTGCAGGAAGTGTTTCCTTGTGCCAGGGGGCAAAGTTTCAAATCATTAACTTTGAGCCTCAACAGTTGAGGGGCCTTGAGAGCTGAGCGACAACAGGGGTATGCTACCAAATTGGCTGCCATTGGCAGGCAGAGCTGGGGCATGTCACTCGGTTCAAGAAGTCCGTGTTCGGGTCTGCTAAGTTAAAAAAAAAAATCTCATTCAGCAGCCTGCCTTGTGCGGGGAAGCTAAATTCCTGAAGCCTGATCTGTCGACAATATGACGTTGGATTTCTTGCCAGTGACTGCCTGTGAAGAAAGCCTTGCTTTGCTGAAATGAGCATGATTATGCATTGTGGCACGCAATCATAAACTTTCCAACGGGCTCTGTTATTGTAATCATAACCATGGCTTGTTTGGGATTCAATTTTACCTTACTGTCACAACATCAATCTGTTTGGTGATCACACCTAGCCTATTGTGGAATGCCACCGATGCTGGAGACAATTACCCATATCCTCTAAGTCTGGCAACGAGGATCCAATTCACTTAAACGACTGCACATGCTCTCAGTGCTCTGTCATGCCTGCCTGGTTAAGACAAATTGCCGGGCAAAGCTGTCTTCTTTCACAGGCTGGCACTGCTGACCAAATGCTCTCACAGAATGCAGCATGCTGAGAACAATGCCAGGCTCATTATTGCCTTATCCTGTGTCCTAAATGTTGCGCATGCCAGGAAGTCTGTCTCCTTTAACTTTGGTTACTGTTACGTTCTCACACTAGGCTCCAAATATCCATGAGGCTCGTCATTGTCGGAACATGTGCTAACAATGTAATGTTCTCGCTGATCCTTGTCTACTGTCGAATGCGTGTTAGCGTAGACACACAGTCTGTGTTAGGGTGACTAGCCCACCTTTGTTGTTTCGGGTGCAAAGCCACCGCTCTATCACCACTTAAAATCTGAGCTCCAGCAAAGGTCAGCGAGTGGTTTACAAGACATGTCAGGTGTTTTGCAGGAAATGGCAATGCAAGGACGTCTTTAGGACTCTGGCTTTAAAGCCATTTAGACAGGAATGAGGTGATTAACAGTCATAATGGATTTTACATTCAAAACTAAACCTTAACTCCTTTAAAAATGTCACAAATAGAGCCTGAGGACTTTTTAAATGTTCTCCACCTTCCAGGCACGTGTTGAGACCGTACTTCACACTCCTCACATTAGGAAACAAACAGAAGGGTGGAAACCGCAAGCCCTTTTGAGCCTGCCTGCTGCTACTATTTGACACGACAATCACCCAGCAGTAAGAAATCCCAGTCGTGCCCAAAGGAAATCATTTAGCTCTGTAAGAATGTTATGACAAGGGCATAACTTGACTGTAGACTTAAGACAAATTTCAACACCTTATTTCCCATGGGGGCTTCATGCCAGATCTTTCTTTAGGAAATCCAGTGGTCTCCGCAATGCTATTGCAGGGTGGTGAGCGCTGATGTATCTTTCAGTAAAATGCCGGCAACGTCAAAGCTCCTTTTTCTTATCCACCCGAGGGACGCCTGGCTTTGAAGACTGTCTTCTCACCTCAAGTTCAAGTGTCAGCACTAGACTTCCCATGGTTTGGAGCGCCCTATTTGGCCACTGATATTGGCCAGAAAGGGGTCAGGAACTTAAGTGTGTTTGGGAGGAGAGATGCTTGTAACTGAGAGAGGGATAAAAAAAGAAAGTGACTGTGTGCAGCATTAAAAGCAGTCTCTGTCCTTAAAACCACAGTTCAGGCTGTAAAGGTAATCATCTTGAGGAGATGGTATTCAGTGTTGTTTTTGAGAGAGTGTGATCATACTAGATGTCTCATTGACGGTAAAGTGGTTTTCAATGTTTATGGAGAGATCCAAATGAATGGGCAATGTAGATCTCCGGTGTACCTTGAAAAAAACACTCCTCTCCTCACCAGCCTGTTGGTTGCAAAAACACAGATGTCTTAAATCACAGAACAGAAAGTATTCAGTGAATCTGTCCAGAAATAGCAGGTGGTTTTGTCATTGGCCTGATGACATGCTATGGACAGACTGGTATGTTCCCTGTCTAGACCAGTAAAGATATGTTACATCCCCTTACTTTAGATTTTTTAGATGAATCAGGCTCGGAATCTGGGATGAAACTTGGTGACACTCTTCAGAGATGAGTTATAATATAACTACAGAGGAAAAGTCTGCTCAGTTTCTGCGTTCAGTTTAGAAATACACAGTAGTATGTTTTCTATTTGACTCGGTCTATCAACGTACCATTTAATTTTTGTTAATGAGAAGGCATTTATGTTAGCTAATGTGAAGTGTATGTCAGAACTTGATAACAGTACCCAGGCCTTTTGTAGTTTGTCAGTTTCTTTTAATGCAGTAAATGTATTTTTTCTTCCTTTTAAAAGTATTGGATATGTCTTAAAAGTAACTAAAATATGCTAAGATGGACCTCCTGAGATGCCTAATAGCTTCAATGATCCCCTTACTTTTCCTCTAGCGCCATCATCAGCTCAGGATTATTAAGCTTTTGGTCAAACTTTGACTATGACCAAATACCTACAAAATAGTATTTCCTAAAAGCTGTGTGTTGTGTTTTGTGCTAATAAGGTGAATGTGGTAAGCATTATACCTGCTACCTATTAGCAGTGTTAGCATTCAGGTCAAAGCACACCTGTTCTTACGCACAGCCTGTGTAGAGCTGCTGTCATGACTGTAGACTCTGACTTATTAAGAAAAAATGATTCAATCAAACTTTCTTCCATGAATCCACACAAACAAGCCTGAGCAAAACACTGACAGTATTTCATAGGTTATAACACAAAAAGGTTGCAGTTTTTGTGCCTTCTCCTAGCAAGCAGCCAAAGAAGCTAACTAAACAGTGTCTTGGGTCTGGGAGGGTTTATTCTGCCTTACATTAAGTGTGTTTGACCACTCATTAAATGGACCAAAGCACGAATTTTGGCAGAGAAGAGCAAATCGTCCCGTGGCTGGGAATTGGCTTTGTGTGGCCACTGGCCACCAGAGAAGCTTGTTTAAACATACATAGACTGAAAGACTTAATGGCCGTGTTGACAACAGTCATTCGAGATGTCTGGTGAGCCCGGAGTATGCGGCTGAGAGGGAGAGAGTTCTACAGCTGCAGAGAAAGAGGGACAGATGTTGTGGTCACCGTCTCTTTATGTATGCTCCAGAAAAAAGAGGCACACGAGCTTCATTTTTAAATCTGACTTCAATACTTGTTCTCCCACCAAACCTAAACCAATAGAATATACAGTCCCGTGGCAGCCTGCTGTGTTTTTCCCTGCCACCTCAAACGTGTTCTGCCGTTTGCTCCAATGTCATCTCAATTAAACAGTACCATGTGGACAGAGAGCAGCTCAGACTTAAAAGTAGGTTTGTGTTTTTGAAATGTAGTGGTGAGTTTGGATTGCATCCTAAATATAATCGCACATATTTTGGAGTAAATTTTGCTGATTTGATTGATTCCCCAAAAGCCACAAGCTCTTTACACGTGTTTAACACGTGCTGGCCTGCAGTGGATGTGCATATGTTGAACAAACGGTAACAAAGAGATGTTGCAGATACGAAAAAGCAACTTGAGGACACTTTGTTCAAGTAATCCCATGAACTGAAAGAGCTGTTTTTAAAATACCAAGATGACACTGATGCAGTCAAATCAATGTTTTCTCTCAATGATGCCAAAAATTCTTTAAATATATAACTAGCTCAGGCTCTGCTCTTTGGAAGAATGACCTGTGATCCTCTGGGTAATTCTTATCTTCAGCCCCACAATTCCCCAGGCTTCAGCTCTGCAGAGGAGACCACATGTGCACGAAATGTCTGCAGGTTTGTGGGCCTCTTTATCTGATAGAGACTTAGTCTGCTACTATGTTTTGAACCCTTTAACTTGGGCCAGGCCAAAACCAAAGAGCGGATCCAGATATTAAAAGCACTGAAGATCTTCATCATCTGTACTCTCTACTGCACATAGTTAGAAAAACACTTTCATTATTATAAATATCTTCTTCTCTCTGGTCGGGACATTAGCAGCCATTAACATACAGTAGACCCCACTTACGAATGAATGAAATAAGAAAAAAGTTTGCAGACTAAGCAATTTTTTATTAAATTTAAGTTAATCTTGCTTTAAAATAATTATCTAAAATTTGCAATAAAAAACTGTGATTTCCTCATACCAAAACTTAGAGAAAACAATAACTGATGCCGTTCATGAAAATTTTTCCTGCTGACATCTGCTGGGACAAAACAGTTTGACACTAAAATAATACTTTATTTGTCCACTTGGGGGCGGTACAACAAGTTGTTAATATATAATATATAACAATAACATATTTTCACTTCTTTAGTTGAAGCAAACACCTTTTTACACATTCAGCAGATGGAGAGCTCCATTAGTGATTCTTTGAAGTGATCGAAGTCCAGTATTTACTTTTCTTAGCTTTGTCCCATTGAGGTCACTAGCTAGTTGCAAACTCTTTCAGACTGCCGCTACCAGTTGGTCAGGTAGCATTTACTGGAATATCTGAGCATTTTTACCGTAATCAGGTGTCTGCTGCACCTGACAGTAACAAGAGCTGCGAGACAGAACCAAAACAATGAGCGTAGAGAATTGAGGGGAAGAACAGTTTGGTCAGGATCCTCTGCAGATTCGCTTCTACAAGCAAGAGTCTTCACAGGTTTGAAAACAACTTTGTGTCTATACCTCAAAATACAGAAATGTACAACATGGAACTAAGCAGACCAGTTTATTATTTGAAAGCTGGGATCAAACCAATGAAGGAATGTTGAACCCAAACCCAACCACGAGACAAAGACCCCATCAGCACCGATTTCACAGCAGACTGTCAATTTATAGGATGTCAAAACAAAACTTTGTCTCACCAAATGTAACATTAGTAGCCCTCTTCCCCTGTGCCTGGCCATGACGCATATAATCCATCCTTCTTGCCAAGAGTATTGGTAAAATACATCCAGGTTTTGTGCTGTTCCTCTTACTGATTGAAACGGCATGGCTAATCCACTCGTTGTTGCAGCTTAAAAGTCCACTTGCTGTCACGCTGACGGATAAGAAGCACAACTTGCTTACATTGTGGCTCTTTTGTTTTTTTCACTTTATTTTCCAACCCTGCTCTGTCATCCTAACGCTACATGTTGCAAGTTAAAATATACACACACAAGCACGCACACACACTTTTGTTATGATCAGCACTGCCTGATCATGGCGGGTCTTATTGGATCTCTTGGGTACTACAAATAATGTTAAACCGACCCGTAATAATAGAACTGAACCTAATTGAAAACATAAATGCGGACCTGAACCTGATGGGTTGCGGGTCAGGTTTAGGTTTTAGAGTTGGGTGTTTGGACCTGTGAAGACCTCTACTTTGAGCAACGCCAGCACAACGTATAGTAATTTGATCGAATGCTAATATAAAACACATTACTACAGCACTTTTGATACAAGTGGCTTGAACAAATGGAAGCAAGAGGAGAAAACGTGAGTCGGCAGACTAATAGTAAGCTTCTGGCGGTGATTTAAGACTTCCCAGCCTGGATAATCATGGCCGTCCTCCACATTCCAGCCTATAAGAGAACAAGATTAAATACTTTTGGAAAGGGATGCTTGGCTGTGCTTCCTGCTTTGGTTAGAGCAATTGCCTTCAAAAGAAAGTCGCAGGTTATTGTGATGAAACTGTTTCCCTATGCTTGTGGAAATCTGTTTCCCCTTATCTCAAAGGTCAGCAAGCGTTTCTCCCAGACTCAGCAGTCTGCAACAGTATGACCCCCTTTTTTAGTAGAAATGGCTTCATATGAGGAGCTAATAACACGATGTGCATTTTTACCTGTGGGCATGTAGTTATTGAAAGGAAAGAAACAGGTTGATTCCTCAGCTGTCTTTACGTAACAGCGACACGGTGTTGTATCATGTGGGATGCACATGAAGGATCAGGCACGAGGAGGGTAGGTAAACAGAAAGCAACAACTTCAGACAGCATTACTCAGCTAAAGAGAAACCCACAATGTATGTGAAAGACCTCGCTTCCCCCACCCCAGCCTACGGGAATGATGGGAGAAATAAACAGTGTCAGCAGCCCGTCTCGCTCATCCAACACAGTCCTCTCACATCCCCCTCAGTTTCTAACTTAAGTTTTGTCTCTCCCATCCTGAAGCTGGCATGGGGTCAGCTATGGGTTTGGCATGACGGTGAGATATTTCTCTTGTGTTTGGTTTAGTACTTCCTGTCTTTGCTCTGTGTGTCCACATAATTTGTCTCTTCTGTGGTATGTAAACTATCAAAGTCTGAGCCAGTTTTTGCTCTTTTCTCCTCTGCAAAAACACTTTGTCGAGGTCCAAAAAGGGTCACCAAAGTCCATAAAATTACAAGGACAGTGATGGCAAACCGAAAGCTACAGGTCTTACAGTTAATTATCTCCACTTTGAACAACCACTTTAATTAAATTTTTCTAAAAAATGAAAGATTTACTTGCATGATGCTGCACTTTTGACTTTCAGAAAGGATCTTCAAACAGAAGAGGACCTTTGTATCTGCACATATGTGTGTATGTGCATGTGTGACTCTTAACTCAACAACTGTGTGGGCTCATCAGCACACACTCCTGTCAAGCATACACATGCGGAGTGTCTTTCCAGTCATGGCTTAGATTCCAGCCTTTTCCACGGCTGTGACCGATCCAAACACCAGTCAGTCAGTCACCCGGCCCTGCAGAGAAGCATGATTCACTCCCTTGTGCTGCGTGACTTTAAACCCTTCTTCCCTGCCTCCTCATGTCCTTCTCATACTCCCACTGTCCTCGGTGGACTTGGGCTTGCCATTTGACCCGCTGCCAACTTGGACAAGCTAATCCAGTGGTCAGCTGTGGGCTCGTATACAACATTTCTATAGCAACAGTTTGTGGACTTCCACTGTTAGGCAAACTAATGCAAAAATGACAAACAGATGGCTGTAAGAGTGAAGTGATTTGCATTTTTTTTATATAAAATGTTTGATTGCACTTTGCTACATATTGACTCCATGTACTTTTAATCAATACTGTCCAGAAAAAAAAACAGGCCCGAAATCAATTGGATATAGACAGAACAGTCGGCCCTAGAAAGAATGAACATGTGCAGATTGTTGCCTTTGGAAAGTGAAGAATTGACTCTTTCACGAGGTGGCAGTCGAAAAAAAATTCCTTCAAACTGGTCCAGCAATGAAAAAAAGCCACAAGTTGCCAGGTCCAGCTGAAGTATCATTCGGAGAGTGAGCCCAAGCGGGCGGATCTAATGCCGGGTGTTAAAGAGGAACAGATGATGGGGCGAAGGTGTTTTCAGCCATGGGGTTTCCGATGGCCATATTTTTCTAAGAGGATGGGAAGAGAAGAGCAGAGCTGCAGATGTTGAGGCTTGTTCTGCTGCCCTGAGGTCTTATTTGTATTCGTCTCAATTCGGTTTTGAGCACTAAACTCAAGGCGATTATGCAAGATCGGCTCCAGAGCTAAGAGCCTTGTCGGCTCCTTAATTCACTGATCTCAGTGGACTTGCCACTGAAGCATTTTTCAAACAGGGGGAGGTTAAAAATGATCCCCTGGACAGAACAGACGCAGGGTGAGACGAGGTTGAAACCGAGTGACCTCAGAATCCAGAGAGTGAGAGTTTTCTCTGAGAGTTTCCAGTGAGACACTTTCTCTCGAGGGAGGCTGTTAAAAAAAAAAAAAAAAGAGCTTTCCTTTTCCTCTCCTCGTGAGCTTTGAACTCATTTCTTCACTTTTCTCACCAGAACCGTGCAAAATTGAATGTAATACAATAATAAAAAGCAGTCACTGGAGTCAAATGAGAAGGAAAGTTAGTCTGGCCACTGTACAGAGGCATGGTGTCATGAAGGCCTGGGAGCCAAACACCACAGTGCAGCTCACACGCAGGGCGGGGCGTCCAGTCACTGGAAACCCCACAAGAACCAGAAAAGTCCCCTTAAACACCAGTAATAACCCAGGTTAGAATAAACTGTGCTTGTCAACATCCAACAATAATACGTTGATTATTGTTAACTGTTGGTAATGGAGGGCTCGACACAATCGACCATCCAAAATCAGAAACGACACTTAAGGGTCATTAGTGTTAATGGATAAGCGATCTCATTTGAGAACAATCAGCAGTCACTCAGAGCGTGGCAGAGCTTCAGAGCTTCATCTAAAATCAATTCAGACATCATTATTGAATCCATGCTGTCGTTTAACATCACTGCTGTTAAGTAACTCTAAGCACAGACTCTTCTGGTCGGCGATCAAACCCAAGATGTCCTGATGTGATGATGTAAACTTAATAATTCAGGAACAATGTGTTATTCCATGAAATGATAATATGATGAGATGCCTCTTGGAGAAAATAATCAATGTCACTTTCTGCTTTTGATTAAAGGAATAGATTCACATTTAAGGACAAATGCCTCCAGGTTAGCGAGTGATGAGGTCAAGCAGAGGCAACTTCCTGGAGTGTAAACTTGTGGTCATGGCCACTGCTACCTGATGAGGAAGTGAGAAGCACAAGATGCCAATGCAGTGATTGATTTCTGCTGCTATACTTCTGCTTTTAGAATGATTAAAATAATAACATGCTATTACGTGTTAATTAGGGAGCCTTAAATGTGCTGATTATTTTATTATCTTCTGAGACATAAATACAGAGCAAGTACAAAACATAATAACAAGTTACAAACAAAGGAACCAAAAGAGATTTTAAAAAAGCAGATTAACACCCTAAGTTAAGCACCCAGGGGGATTTTTTATTGTTTCTGAATAGAAAAACTGTTTGTTCCTGTTTTCAGTCTTTGTGCAAACTAAGCGAACCAGCTGCTGGCAGTAACCACACAAATATTTAATTAGTTCAGCCTTCGCTTACAAGATTTAATTTAAAGTATGAAAAACAGATCGAATAGTTGCATCAAAAAGACAGCTTTCATGTGCGCCACGGGTCATAAAGACCTGTTTTGTATGCAGATGCTCAAACTTGTCTCCGTTTATTTGTCCAGAAATTGGCCTCTTTATCGTTTCGACAGCACGCACTGCATGCCTGTCACTTTCACACCACATCAGTGTTAAACTATTTCACCTTTTTCTGAGCCACAATGAAATTAACAGACTTGTGGGAATAAATGATAAAAGCAGACTCTTTTTATTAAGGCCTGAATGACACAATTCAGGCCTTATGTAACGGGTTCATTATAGTCAAAAATCTAATTGTGCACAGGCTCTATTGTTATCCAATTTTATTTATTTGTTTTTTGATTATTATAATGCAGCGCACCAAAAATTAAAGGGTGTCTGTATCTATTTTACTAATTTAGCCGCGATGAGTAAGTTGACATGCACTTCTCTCTTAAATTTATGGCCATAATATCAGGAAAAAATTAAAATGACAAATAGAGAACATAAGACAAGAACATTGCGGTGTTACTAATGAATAGCAGCCACAGTTTTAGATTTAGCTAGTACAGTTTCTTTAATATCCTCATATCCTGACATAATAATCATCATTCATCAGAGAAACAATAGGGGGCATGAGCCATGATGAAAAAACTATTCCTGTGTTCCCGAACACACCCCTTTTATGCAAACGAACACTAATTCCAACTAGTAAGCCTTTGTGACAAACTCATCTCATTTTCCGTTGGTGCTGAAAAGCCCCACCATGTTTACCAGTTAAATGCCTTTAGTGTGAAGCAGTGGGAAAAGTTCAGTCTGCACTGAGAGTAACTTAGCACAGCTCTGATGCAGCTGCAGCAGAGTAAACAGAGGAGCTAATATCAGCGAGACAGGAGGGTAGGCAATTTGAATTCAGAGCAGGAATGATAAACTCTGCTGCTAACAATGAATTGAATAATATGGAGAGGCAATTACAGAATGGAAATGCATTGAAATTCTGCCTATAAATATGATCGAGACTGGAGTTAGACACAGAGAAACACCAGGTTTCGGGTCTCTCTGTGGGGAGTTTGCATATTTTCTCTTGGCCTTTTTGCTCCTGTTTCCTCCCAAATCCAAAGACCTGCAGTCTCGGTTAATTGGCACTCTAAATTGCCCGTAGCTGTGAATGTGAGTGTTAATGGGCGGTTGTCTTAATGCATTAGCCCTTTAATTGACTGGCGACTTGTTCAGGGTGCACCCCACTCCTCGCCCCAGTGTCAGCTGGGATTATAACTTTAATTACACCCACTAGTGTAAATATTCACACAGTAATTCACATTTATAAAGAACAATGACACCTTATTGGAGGAGAGTGTGGTTTTACTTGAGCTAATTGCTGCATTTACTCTCTATGGGTCATTCAGCCATTACAGGCTACTTCCAGTGAGAAAGGAATGATCTGTTGAAGCAAACTGTGCCCAGTCATCCTTAAAGTTAATGTTTTGGATCAATGAGTGTTTAAGCTTCAGGCAACACGGACCACTGTTGAGCTGAAAAACAATGGTGCACTGTGCTCCGATGCTAAAACATCTACAGCTCGCCAAAGTCAATAAAGCTTAAGTTTTTAAAACTAGACAGCCAGTTCCAGGCAACAATTAGTATGCGGTATGGAGATTTTATCGCAGAAGAAGAAACACATTTGGTTCTTTCCACTTTTTGGTTTTTCTTAAAAAATGAGGGCAGATGAGGAGGAACGATAAACTGCCCATGAAGAAGTGGAGAAAAGGCCTCGGGTAGGTCCAACAGAGCTCCACCTGGAAAACAAAACAGGTGAAAAAAATGGAGAGAGATCCACTTGTCTCCAAGAATTCAGGCTGTATTTTCCATCGAGCCTTGCGAATAAACATCGGGGCAAAAAAAAAAAAAGGGTGTTTGAGTGTGAGTGAGCTGTCAGTGGGCAGTGACAGATCCAGCTCTCATCTCCTCCACCTGCCTGGTCAAAATAGAAGGGACCAGAGATTCCATAGTGACTCCTCAAATAAGCAGCACCGACACGACACCTCCCTTCACAGGAAAACGGGAAGGAAGATGAGATGGAGCGAGACAGAGACCTGCTTGTCCTTTCAGCCATTGGAATGGGAAAACTAAACACCTCCATTTAAACATTCAGTGATGGGATCCACTCATGCGTGATCAACAGGGCTTACTAAAATGGAGACCTCCCTTTTGTTTTTATGATTCATTTTTGTTCGATTCAGTCAACTAAAAAAAGTACAAGTATTTGGTTCAGAGTGCCAATTCAAACAAAATAAGTTGACTAATCGCAGGTTTTCCACATTCCCCATTCTGAGACAGAGTACAGCTGTTTATGCTAGGTTTTTAGCCGTGCTAGCAGCGTAGCTTTTGGGATGCAGTGTCTGCTTGGAACTGCTGTGAAATATCTACAAAAGGGGTGACTGGATTGTCATGAAATGATTTGTGAGACATTAATCCTACACAGAAAATGAACTTTTTTTTAACCCCAGGTTTTTTGTTTTTTTTTTTAATACCAGTAGCGGCTTGACCAACTAACTTTGATCATCACTAAATTTTTTTCTCTACTGTTAAAATATGGTTAAGATTTCAATCTCTACTGTAATTTGTTTAAAAGTATCAGGTATTTTTTGGTCACACTTTTAATCATAAGTTATTGCTATTAAAGTTAAAGAGGCCGAGAATTGCAAGTTTTCTAGTTTTGTAACATTCAGGCTAAATTTGTGACTTGACTTTGACTCGAGTTTGCACCTCTGACACATTCCAGTGAATGATAAAGTGATTTGATGCCATAACGTATGGAGGTCCTAAATGCATCTCTAAATATTAGTGTGAGCTATTTCAAAGCCTCACCCTGCTGTCGGGGCTTGTTTCCTGCTCATGTAGAGTCTGTGGCCTCTGAGAGACAAATAGCACCGATCTCTATGATCTACAGTACACCTCCACTGTTTTCTATAGACAAAACAAAGTCTTGAAGGGCAGCAGTAAAGTGAATTTGCAGCGTTTTGGTTACCAAGGTCAAAACACACAGAGGTTGTTTTAATATAAAAAGCCTTATAAAAATAACATGTGAATTACTGACCGACTTCCAAAAATTTCCTCATAAATTTTGTCATTTCAGGCCTTTTTTTGCCGGCAGTGAACATGTCCATAAAAGGGTAAAGAGGAAGTGATGTTGTCAGAGTGTAACGATTCGGCAGCCGGTCTCCTGTGGAATCCTGGGCGATATTGGGGATGACGGAGACCAGCTGCTGACTCAGTGACTCATTTTTACCTCAGTGGGGAGAAGGAGGGAAAGAGAGGAGGAAATGGGAGAGCAGCAGCTCCCGCCCAGACAAAGAACAGACACAGCCAGCTCCAGTAAGGAAGAGCAGCCAAACAAATTTTTAAGTCTGCTATATCAGTTTGTACCGACTTTTTCCTTTGGCACCACACTTGGATCATGGTGCAAAGCAATCATTTGGTTCATAAACAAAATATGCTTTTTTTTAAAAAGACACTCTTTAAGTTATATCTTGTTTGTTTTAGCAGTCAATGTGAGGTAACTTAGAGCTGAAACTTAGGAGGAAGAGTTTTGCATACAGCTTTTGTCTTTACAGCAAAATAACAATGACCCAAATATCTGTTTTTCTTTCTTTCCTTTCTCTGGTGTCTCTGCTTTCCTCTCCAAAATATGTGTGCAGGCCTGTGTTGTGTCTGGCTATTGGCATTAGCAATAATTTTATGTTCTGACAGATGAAAATGGATCAGTGGTTCTTGGTTCCCTGGCAGTCAAACTTTCAATCCAGGGGTGGAAAGAAAAAGTGGTCTACTCAGGCAAAAAGTGAAATTACTTGGATTAAAGAAGAGAAAATATTAATTTACATTTATTAAAAAACACACAGGGAGAAGTTAGAAGCTCTTTCACAGGCAACTGTGAAAAATGTCTCCTGATAGCTGAACACTGTAGAAACAAATTGTGTCTATTTTGATGATTTTTGATGATTTTTTATGGCCCTTCAACTTTGAAAATGTGCTGATGTCTCAACATTTGTTGTCATAAAGCTTCTCCAAACAATATGTTTATAATAGCTATAAATCAAATACACAGATAACCTTCACCTGACTCAGCCACAGTCCTCAGCTCTATGGACCGTCTTTGAGCTCAATGTTTAGGTTTTCTCAGCCTGAAGCTATGACTTTGTTTTGTCTCACTGCTCTCATCAGCTTGGTTTCCAGAAGTCAGCAGTTCTGGTAGATGAACCCCCCCCCCCAAAACCAGATGGCAGGTCAAATAAGTTAGTAATTAGTTAGTAGTGAATATAAAGAAGCAGTTAGCAGCTAAAGAGATGGATGTTATATATTTTATATAAAATAATAACAACATTTAATTTTGGTCTAAGTTTAACAGTTAAGGGTAAATCACATCTAGGAAGCCACAGCAGCAAAAGTACATGTGTTTTTTGTCTGAGGGGCAACCCAGCATATGTATAATATTTTTGACCAGGTATGGATATACTGACTTTGCTGTAAGGCTGACTATTAGTTATTAGCTTACACAAAATATTAATGCATGCTGATTTTTTATATATAATTATCAGCAATGTGGGGATATTGACTAAATGCAGATATCAGTGCAGCTATAACAGACTTGCATATTCACTGTTCTGTAATGCAGAACAATGAAACCATGAAAATACAACACTTATGCTATGGTACAATATGATAATATTTCAAATCTAAGGCAATACATTTGCTACAGCGATCTCTCTAATGGTCTTTCAATAGAAACACCAGTAATCATGAAATGATATGGTCAAAGCCTGCAACATAAAAACGCTTGCATGACACACACACACACACACACAGACACACACTTTGTTTGACACCTCTCATTTAACATGGTCTCTATCCTTTTAAATACAGGAAAAGAGCATCTTTTCCCGTAAACATTCAGATTATTAAATAATCACTGAGCTAAGATCTAATTATGCATTCCACTCTGAAGCTGTCTGTCCCAGATGTTTTATATCACGGCTCTAAGACTGAAAATCCTCATCAGACTGTGGAAGGTGGGCGAGTTTGCATGTGGGTGTCTTTGAACATTTATCTAATTGATAACAGCCTCGACTTTAAGGCCCCCACGCACTCTTTCCAAAGAAAAAAGTAAATACTCTGATAACATACACGTAATTTTTGATTAAACTCTTCCAACTATTACTGCGCCTTAATCATCATAGACTATACAATGAAATGTCACTGCTGCTTATTAGCACATCCTCAGCTACCACTGTGGACATGACTCAGCTTGAGCTTCAGTCAATCAATGCATCCTGGGAGCAAAGCGCTTATGACATAAGCCGTGACTGCTTTGGAAAGAACTTCTGAAAGTAAACAAATTGCAGCTCCCACAGTCTGAAACCAAAACTGTTCCTTCCAACTAGAAACAAAATGGACAAACAGCACCAAGATACACACACTAGCACATTTACATATTTCTGTCAGAGTGGGATCATCATTTTTTTCTGTGTACATACCGTTTCAGTCTGTTTTTTTCTGGAGATGATAGGAAACTCGGCGATGACACGTTAGCCCTGCCCTTATAAGGTGGCCGCTGTCCTCGCACTGTGCCCAGCAGAGAGGAACAGCAACTGTAAAAATCTCAAAAAACAGACTTCAGACTGCTATTACATAACAGATTTGGCAGTGACTAAGTATGTATTCTAAAGGCTTAAACGTTGAGCCGGGCAGGATTTGTCAATGGAGGTGGCTGGAATGTCTGGTATGGCCTGGTGGTACCACCGGCATACAAATCAGAACAATCTGCTGTTTGTAAATCCAGCAGAGAACAAACAGGCAGTTTTGTTGCTCAGAGTGAAATATTACGGTTGTGTAACCAACTCAAACAAAAGGGGAAATATATACAGACACATGTCAGACTGCACGTTACACGTCACTGATACCAATTATCATTTTGTAAAGACGTGACGTTTGCACTGAAGAATCAGCAGACTTTCTCCTCAAAACGCGTCAAATCAAACTTTTCCACTCTGCCTGTAATGTCCAAAGAGGCACTTTTGATCAGTGTTATCGGATGTTTCTTTTCCCGAAATCGCCATGAGTCAGAGGCTTTTCAAATAAAAAACTGCCAGATTTGGTTTGGTTTATATATATTTTGTGCGTTCGTCATTGTTTTGCACCTTATTGATACACAGTGTCTGGAACAACACGTCCGGAATGACCCGGTGATTGGCCAGTTTATGATAAATGGTGGAGAAACAACACTTACGTTGATTCCGAAAATGAAGGATGATGATACACATTGTTACTGTCGTTTATTGTGAGTTTTTGTTCAGTACCAGACGGAGGAATGTGTGATATTTTTTTCTGTACTATTACATTTCTTATCAAACATCTGCAACTAGTTATCCATATAAGTACACGGCCAAAGCAAGTAATACAGATTCCATCGGCCGTGCTGAGTGGCCTTTGGGAGTTTGTGTTAATAGGCATGAGTAAACATGGTTGCTATGCAATGAAAAAAACTGAAGGAAATCCTCAAAACACAACAGCTGCCGGTCCTGCAACTCAGTCATCAATGTTTACCAGTGTTTCCCAAACCTTTTCACATTAAGGATCCCTAAACTGACACTAACTAGACTAGTGAATCCCAGTTTGATACGATTTTTATCATTTATTTGGCCAGGAAGGTTTAATGAGATTCAAAATTTCCGCTTCCAAGGAATCCTGGTCAAGAGGACAACATAAGCATCTTCATATAAACACACATTTTCACATGTTTCACAACAACATAACAAGGCAACACAAGGAAAACAGTAAAAGAAGATGTTCATAACACTTTCCATAACACATTCCACCAAAGCCGAGGATTATGCGAAACAGAGACATGTTGCTTTTGTTTTTGCTTTTGTAAACGACCGTTGAGATATTTAACAAAGGAGTAAGTACAAAGTAAAGGCATTTTTTAATTTTTTTTTCCATGGCCTCGGTGCAAAAAAATGTGTTTTAACCAAGCTCAGTGTTCACCCCAGAGACATTTAAAGGAATTTCAAAAAAACTATTACAGAAAGTGTATTAAACCCATAACTGAAATAGGCACACATTCTCTCATTGTGTTACTTATTAATTAAATTAAAGTGTTTTTTTTTTTTCTGGAGACCCCCAGAAGCCCCCTCAAGAACCTGTGGGGGTCCCCAGACCTCACACTGAGATCCAAAACACACTGATATACACTATATATGCAGAGAATGACATTAGATAAAGCTTTGTTTACACTCACTGAATACCAACAGAGATATTAAGTACATTCCCTAATCTGTTAGTCTTCTGTAGTTTCCTTTTTGTTTATAGGGTTATGAGAGTTGACTGAACTCCACAAACACTGGCTCACTGAAACAAATAGGCAACAACAGCCTGCTGAACCTCCTGGTTTGCCTAACAAGCCGCTCTAATCTTTCATATTTGAAACAATTGTGAGTTAAAAAGTGAGCTAATTGTGAGCTAATCTACTATCTCATTTGACTGTCATCGGTACTCAACAGACTGATAATGGTCAAATGAGATAGTAGATTCGCCAGAAATATGTATGTTTGGTGATGAGAATACACATAAAATCTCAGTTTTGTAGCACATGTGAAAAGTATTAAGGATTGAGGTTCAATAGAAAAGCTTATTTTATTGAGGCCTCCACTGAAAAGGACAGTAAATAAAAAAACACAAAAAAGAACAAAAAGGCTTAGGAGGTCCAGAAGCTGCCAGATATTCCTGGAAGACAACTGTTAGTGATCCAATCACAAGGGGACTTTCAATCTGTTGATATTTATACATTTACATTCTTGCTGTCCAACACTGAGTGGACATGAGATATGAAACACAAAGGTAAAAGAGGATATGGAAAAGTAAAGTCTCCTGGTCAGGATGCAGAGTTTCACAACAGCGTGTTTTCAAGCAAAACATGTTCCATCTTTGTGTTGGACGAGTCACTGTGCTGGAATTTGCCAAAGGAAGTGCAACTGTTAGATGAAAGAGAGAACACGGCCTTTTGTCATTATTTTATAATTACTGGAACTGTGTTTCTTTAAGTCCAGTCATTTGAACTACAACTCCAGCGTGAGGATCACCAGAAGTTCAGTGTTCCTATGCAGGAACGTTAACAGGATTGTTATTGTTGCATGCTTGCTATAAAATCCCCTCAAGTCATGTATTCAGACATATATACAAATAGTCTGCTTGGAACTATAATGTGTGTCTGAACAGTTTGTGTTTTTGTTTGTTTTTTTCACAAAAAAAAAAAAAAGTATGACTTCCATGTGAAAATCCTAAATCCTCCCTCTACCACATTAAAAAACATCTAGAATAAACATGCAAACTCTGTTCATTTCTTTCAGTTGTCTCCTTCTTCACTGTGAGGTCCACACTGTTCCTACCTCGTAAAAGCTGCAAATTGACCCTGAATTGACCTCTGGATTGTTGAGGACTTCGTGGTGCTGCATAGCATGACACACAGTGCAAACTCACCAGGGAATGCAGATGTAGCTTACTCACTTGTCTGACTATCAATTTATGAGCTTTGTGCACCGCAAAGTCCTCAACAATTTGCTCCTTGGCTCAACTTTCCCACCACTCACTCAGATCATTTTGTAACCTGTAAGAAGTCAGTTTCTGTGTAACAACATTATTCCTCTGATCCTGCAGGACACACTGTGCTTATCGCTGCTCAGAGCTATTAAACACTTTGATCTGTTAGCAGTTCTGCAGTCCCAGTGTGGCACAAACGTTCTGCTCTTTAGTCATTCAGACGGCACCTGTCATGTGGTCACATGCACTTGAACATTTGGTTTGTGACACTTGGTTTGTTCGCTCGCTGCGCATTAAATCAGTGACTAACCTTTCTAATTTCACACTGAAACAAATGTTAGCAGACACATCGACATTTCAGTCAAGGAGCTGATTCTTTTTATTCCAAGTAACAGTAAGCAACTCGGATCCTTTTTTTGCTGTTGTATTATTGCACCTGAATCAGGAAGTAAAAAAATAGAACCTGAAATGCAGTTTCCAGGCATTTAAACATGCATTCAATTAAAAATTAATGTCATGAGTCATAGAATAGTGTATAAGTACCAGAAATAAGATGGAAAACACTTTTGGTAATGTCTTCTTATTTTAAGAAATCCATATGGAATTTTTTTTTTGAGAAAAGGTTGACAGTGTTTAACAATGATCAGCCATGATAAACTCTGTACTTAAGATAAAAATAAAAATAAATGGATGATAACTAATATCATAATATTCTATTGGTACTCAATGGAAATCTTCATAATATGTAATGTAGTCAGAGGAGATTTAAAACACTGGTTTCTTGTGTTTTTTGTTTTCACAAATATGTTTCATTTTGTAAAGATATTGGCTTGACAGTTCATTCTGCTGCTTTTCACAGTTGAGTTAATTGAAGTCATATCTTTAATATGTCAGGTAACATTATGGGCCCTATCTTACCAACAAAAAGTGAGTGCACCAGTGGCTCAGGGGGCGGAGCAGAGCAGGAAACCTCTGCTGCCTCTGCAACAAGATGGCAAGGTGGATTAAGACACTCCCCTGAATGAATGTAAACCTTTCACCACAGAAGATAACTGCTGAGCTGGATATCCGTTTTCTGAAATAAATGCAGCAAAATATAATATCACGTCAAGGCAGCAAATTTCATGTTAAAGAAAGAAGCTTTATTTTCCTCTCTGGCTGCGGCTGCTCTCGTTGGCAGTACGTTTCTTCTTGAGAAGAATTCTGGCCGCAATCTGAACAGCGACTGCAGTTGAGGTTCGAACCCGGATCGTGATAAATGAGCAAGAAGTGCAAGAAGTGTAATTCACCGATGCTCTCTGGTGGGTCCTTAAAGACTGGTGGTACCATTTTCAATTGGCCTGGTAGCCCACAATGTTACAAAATATACTTATCATGGAGTTCAGAGAGGGAGGTTTGAGGAGAAAAAACATTTTAAAGATTATATCAGAAGAAATGAGAAGTTAGCGATCCTTTCTTTGGGCTGAAAACACTGATAGATTGCTGTTTGTGGATCAGAGGGTCTGTGGACTTTGGACAGTCGCACAGTTGACTGAAAGCCCGGTGAGAAGCCTGACATGATATATTCAGTGTTTAAGCTGTCTTGTTTGAATTATATAAAGCTGGATTACAACAAGGCAACTGTGTTTATATGAAGTTTCTCTCCATCCATAGCTGTGGTTAGCCACAGCATTCCTGCCACAGATACCATTTTAGTCATACCTGCTTCTATGCACAAGCCGCAGCAGCAGACAGACACCCAAATAACTATTCCATTTGTCCAGATGACTATACCATTCAGCCACCCAAGAAATAGTGCAAAGTTGAAAACTGCTTATGTGTGAGTGCAGAACAGTCCAAATATTTAATCCCAATGAATGACACAAAAGCTGATGAACTTTTAGTAATAGTTCCAGCTGCTTAATCACAGTGAGGATCAGAACACAAAGCCTTTGTTTCATATGGAAGCTTAGTTTGGTTTTACGATGGATTGATGGAAATGAGAATTCTGTAATTAGAGCTCCATAAAGGGAGCATTAGGGGAAAAATAAATCCTGGTGGTGCGATACGCCTTGACTTTTAAGACGGTGCGGTTTTTAATTCCTGGTGTGTGGCGTGCTAATAAACGTCAAAGAGGATATGCTATCTGAAAGCCACTCTGTTATTTGAGGGCAAATAAAACTAATTTCCAAATTATTTACATAATTGATATGAATGAAATCATTCCTTCTGCCTCTTTCTAAAATTAAACAAAGCGAAGTGAGAGAGAAATGACGACTAAAGTGTGGAATCTGTGAACACTTAACAAGGATAAGGCCACTTGAATTTACTCCTGAATAATCATTCATTGTTTTCTGAATTATGGACACTTAACATAAGAGGTGACTGAAAATCTAGTGGTTAAACTAGAATGAGTCACTTTTAGAACAACTGCCACATTTATATTTCAACACTGTCGCCTCTAGTATTCACACACTAAGTTCATCATCCATCGAGTATACTGTTCTTCTCTTTGTGAAATGATGTCATCCTCTCTGTCAAAATAATGTCTACTGAGCTCCTTCTTCATCTCTGGGAAGAGACAGAAGTCTGAATAACCAAATAAGGTGAATGAAACAAGTATTGGACACGTACAGATCAGCATTCCTGGAAGAATGTCTGCACGGAGAGCAATATTGTCCATTTTCTCACACAGTGCTGACGTGCAATTTTTAATTAACTGGAACAGAAATTTACAAAAGTTATTAACTTCAAATTTCCTGGATAATCACTCAAAAGCTTGAACAGCACGTGCGTTCAACAAGAGCTGTGTGACTCATCTTCATCTGGCTTAGTCCGCAATCAATCACCTTTTACGATTGAGTTTGTTTCCCAGCTCAATAATAAGTAATACATGATAAATTTGCCCAAGAGTATAAAAAAATTAAACAAATATCATATAAACAGCGAGAGAGAGGAACAGAAGTACTCATAAAGCCAACCTGTCTCAAGCAAACCAAATAATAATGTTGTAATGGTGTACTGTTGCAAGCATTGAACTTTTGTTACAACGATGAAGTACAGACGTGCACAAATGCTGCAGCTCCTGTGTGTTTGAGGCCAAACTGTGGGTGGCTGCTATAGTGATAGTGGCTCATATGTCCTCCAAGTAAAATGAATAAAAATAAGTCATTTCAAATGACATCATTATCACATTGTGCTGAATAGATGAATGTGATCACATAAATGAATGAATACAATTTGTTGAATACGGCTTTTTAATATACAGTCATTTTCAACATATTAAAAAAACGGCTGAACTCTTGGTAAACCAGCTCCTGCTCAGCTGTTCGAGCATATTCTGACCAAAACCGCTCAAACTGGCCACACTGGTCAGTGGATCACCAAAGTCAGTTGGATTCATAATTTAGGCTCCACATTCATACCAAATTCATGGCCATCCATCCAGCAGTTGTTGGAATATTTCAATCTGGAACAAATGGACTGCCCGACTGACCGACTATCCAAGAAACTAATGTCCCCAGAGCTGCTAAAAACTCGCCTCAGTTTGAGTTGGTCATGATATAATTTGTTTTATATGATGCAGTTTTGCACGAGTCATTCGCCCCTTTTGGTGGCAGTATTCACCTTCACAGCTTAAATCATATCTCTCTTCACTAATACAGGTTATTTTGAATTCCATGCAAATGAGGTAATGACCTCATACTTTTGAAGGTTTTGAACAATCTGGAAAAACTATCGAAGTAGGTGGATCAGTGTCTATGATTACTATCTAAATTCAGCGTCTGTTTCTTTGAGGATCACGTCTGCTGCTACTGAATGGACTGTTATTCCAAAAGGTATTACAGACTTTGTTTTGGCTTTGAAGGGTCAATACATCATGTGGAGTATAGAGTAACACGTGCCTCTATGACATTTTTATTTCTGTAATCCAACACTTTTATTTTAAGTGTAAAAAAATATTTTCCAGGAAAAATCACTATGAGTTACAAATCTTGAACTGAATAGGAGGTTTTCATTTCTGTCTTTCACAAGTGTCACACAAAGGTAAAGTCACTGGACACGGTTCATTATGGCAATTTTGTGACCACACGGTGACCAATGCATTTATTTCATTCACTGCCTACGTGATTAATGTGGATATTTGAATAAAATATGCTCCTTTCACAGACTGACACTGTTGTGCTTGTGTCGCCAGGCAATACGAGGATATTACAGTGGCCCTTTCAGAATGAAACTGCTATTAAACAGGTCTGCTTTTTATTGTTTTGACCTGATGTCTTTAAAGTTTGTTATTTCTTTTTTTGCCAATGAAAGTTTGAAGTTCAGAATACTAAAAGAATTTGACAGACATCATGATTTAACATGCTGAGAAAAGAGTCAAGTTATTATGAAATTACTGTTTAAAAATTTATTCTGATTGACGTAAAGTAACAGAAAAAAACAGGAACAATATACCATCTGGAAAGATATTTATGTTTAAAACTTTTCTGGCTTGCTTAGTTGTACACACAGACTGCAAAAAGGGGAAATCAGCTTGCTTGACTCTTTCCAAAAGAATCCCTTAGGTTTGCTAATTACCACTTTATATCTCCTTTGGCAAATACGGAGAAAAACCAAAGTACAAAATATATTGGAGTTACATGACTATTTCTTGGCTGAGACCAGGAAATTCCTGGAGTTCCCAGATTTTTTACTCCAAAACAAGAGAAAATTATAGTTTACCAAAAGGTGTTTTAAAAATAAGCGTGTAATGCTTCCTGAAACGCTGCTTTAGTCAATTGTTCATCATCATCAGCCGGTTTTTGCCGGTTTTTTACACCTAAAACACTCAAGTATATGACAAAACTTATGTAACATGTTATTAATTAGTGTAATTAATGTAATTTAAGTAATTCTTATGTAACATTGCTCCAGACATTTAATTACATCCATTTCAGAGGCCAGTCTGTGTTCTGTCATGAGAAGAAAAATGTGATAAAACAGAGTATTATTTCATGGAAAAAGTCACGGAAAATGTTCTTATTTAAGAGGATAATTGTGCTTCTGTGGTCCTCTGTTTACTCTCCCTGTTGAGTCAGTTTACAACAGGGCTGTTTTAAATGACGGTGAATAATTTGGGTGTTGATGAATGGAACATTTAATCAAATTTTGAAGTGTTTATGGCTGCTTTCTCTTCCTCTTGTTGTAAATATTCGTATTATATAATAAGCGCTGTCGTCCTCCGAAAGGCCAAACCGTGTTCACGCACACACTCACGTTTTACTGGTTCCACTCATGAAAAAAGCTCGGGCCTGTCTGATGTTGCAATTGGCTGGACAATTTTTGTTATAAATCTTGGATATTTCAATCTGTTGATGGAGAGAAATGTTTTTTTTCTGTGATATTGTCAAAAAAATGTCTTTAAAATCTTTCTTTTTTACTAGCACATACAAAATACTAACAATTCATCGGATAGATACTTATTTCATATCACATCACATGTAAATTATGTATAATAATAAACATTTCATAGCCCTCGAAGGCAATTTTTTAAAGTTTATCAACCTTTTACAAATGATGCCACTCTTGAGTTAACTTGACTATTTTACATGAAGCTGATTTAAAGTAAAATTAGCAATAATTTGGAGTTGTTTCTGTTGATCTGTGTTGATCTGCTGAATGTTTCCAGCTCCATTTTGGCCTTTACTTTGGAGCTTGTGTGCATCAGCTATTCTCCATAGTTGTCTGTTTGTCATTTTGTGCTCAGCAGGTACTGCACACTCCACTCAACAGCAGGATTTTTGTCTTTTTTTGTGTTGGGAGATTGGAAACAGGGTTAATCTGACCAATGAGAACCAACCACCACAGTTCAGTTGGAGGTTTTCAAACTAAAAAAAAACAGGGCTAAAAGATGCAGAAATGCTCCAGAGGGCTGATGTTGATATGAACAACACCTCTCACGTTTGCCTTATGTGTGACCCCTGCCTGTACATTGCTCAGTTATTCAGTCACAAGCTGGATTTTTTCCCCAGTCTCATAATCATATGGGCAAGCAAAAACATTACGTAAAGTAGATTTATGTGGGATCAAAAGGTACTTCTCTGATCTCGCATAAATCTATTTTCTGCCTGGAATGATAAATGTTAAAACATGATATTTCCACTGACCGCACCTCTCTGCTGCTCTTCTTCCTTACATACACTGTGTCGACATACATTTAGACACTGCAGTGGTGTCTGCCAGAAACACTGCAGTTTAACTTCGGTTTCACACAGGCCAAACATTTTATCATAACAAACCTTTAAGGATACATTTCACTTCTGGAAAGCAGGTGAAAAATGGTAAAATTTCATGGGGAGTGCAACGTGACTGAATCACATAGGAATATAAAGACTGCTGAGGTCAAAAATGGGACTAACGCCATTCAAAAAGGCATCATTTCATCCAGTCTTTCTAAAAATATTGGACAGCTTCAGTCACCTTTAAACTCGCTTTGCTGATCATCCAAACTAAGTGGAAAGATCAGTAAAGCATGTGTTGTTTTTTCAGTGAGGAATGGAAGAACTGATAAAGAGCCATCACTCTGAGATCTGGACCTGAGCATATATTGAAATGGATTTCCCCTCTTGTTTCATGTAATATTATTGATGGAGAACAATCCAATGTTCCCTGATCTGGTTGCAAGGCACATGTAGTCCACATGTGTTGTCTTTTATCAAGCTCCTCTCATAAAAACCACCAAATGAAAAAAACAGCAGGCCTAAATAGTGACTTTGAGCAAACTCACAAACAGCCACTGTGGAGTAATCTTTGAGCCTCAGACATGACGTGTTGGAGACAACCTGGCCACTGAGAAAGCTTCAAATGTTTATTAATGAGCCCCTGAGACTCACCACAGTTATGCTGCTGGATGCTCATAAAGACATGATCTAATTCTCTAACCTTCTCAAGCCCGTCAGATTACAGCTCCACTCTTCGCTGCCCAGCTTGCAGATCATTCTTTCTTGTCACCTAAGATGGTATTGTCACAGATGTTCATCGTCATGAAAAGGTTGAGAGCATTTCAGAGTGAAGCCGAGTTTTTCTTAGCCCGCTGAGGAAGTTGTGTTGGAAATATTATTATGCTGGTGAAGCCAAACGCAAGTCAAAATCATTAATGGTACGATACCCAGCGTTTGTGGTGTGGATATCTCTTTCTTCGAGTCTCAAGAGTGAGATCAACACAAAGGCAGCGAAGCTATCGGAGCACTAAGTGATCTAGCAGAAGGAAATTGGTTGTCTAATGTCTACAGAGAGGTTTGAGCAGAGGTATGCTCGCAAGTTTTCCATGATTGCATGTTCAAATCACAATAAATATCCCTCTCTGCTGAGTTACTAAGCCCGAGGTAAAATGTTCTGTTGCCCTGCCAGATGCTTTTGCTATTTAAAGAGGCTGGTTAGGTGCTTTAAGTGTAAAATACCTGCAGTTGTGCTCACTGCTTGCACCACTAGAGGCTCCACTCTTGGTTCTCCACCATGCACAGCTGAGAAATGCAATATTTATCATTGCCAGTAATTATATATTTAAATATGAGCAGCAGTCTGTATGGTGTTAAGCCTTGATACAAGGCCCATGACACACATGCCCTCCATATGCATATTTACATTACATCCAGCCTGCAAGAGAGTTCGTGACCGGCGCAGTCACGTTCCCTCAGACCTAAAGGGAACTTTTTGGCTTCCTGAAGAAAGAAAAAAAAAGGTGAATTCATTTTGTGTTTACATTTCTATTTATTGCCCCAGCAGTCTGCGTGTTTTAATATTGAAAAACACAAGATTTTCCTCACTATAAAAGAAGTGTGTCATAAACTCAGCCGTATGGTAAATGATATCATCGGAATAAAGACAGAAAACGAGATATTAAAGCGGGTCGTGGCAGTCCTGACATTCTTTTCGCTTCAGATAATTTTGCAGCGCAGACAGACACCATATGGCATTGTCTTTGTAAGGCTATAATCCCAACAGCTAAAGCAGAAAGTTGACAGTAAAATCCTGCTGTTTCATGTTTTGGCATTGTGTGAAAGAGAGCAGAAAAAGTACTTTGCCTCCATTTAAAGATCCTGCACAGTGGACCCTCGAGGTCGACATACAACCGCAGAAGAGAGCTCAATGCGGGAGGCTGCTCTCTGCATGTTAATCCCACAACTTTCCACAAGTTTTTTTTTTTTTTCTGCTCGGTTGAGTAGACTTTTGGCTGTTAGGTCCTCTATTACTGTAGAGGTATAGGCACAATCAGCTTTTCCATGTGGTGGACATTCCAGGCAACATCTGCTTTTAATATAGCCCCATGTCCAGCTGTTTGAGACCTATAGGCTACCAGGCTTTTCCCAGCCAGTCCACTGAAGCTACGAATGCAAATCTCACCAAGACTGTACTGTGTGGTCAGTGAGTATGGTATTTAAAAACATACTGAGATATCATTTGTATTATTGTTGGTGCATATGCAATAACAGCTCTGGTGAAATTCAGGAAAAAGAGGAATAAAACTGAAGAATTTTCAACAGTACACATCTGAACCCACCAGGCTGAAATATGACTAAGTCTGACATATACTTAATTGCTGTTGTTTGCACATTTCATAACACCATAACCACATAATACTGAAATAGCATCCAGAGAACTTTTCTGAGAAATTACAGTGTTCTGTAGAAGGAGGTGAGCTTTTAGTGAAACATCTGCTTTTGATGTTCATTTTAAATCAGACGAAACAGCCATGTCTTCGCATGTCCAGCCACCGCCGTGTAATGAGCGTCACAGCCCCTCAGTGTCATTTCTCTCATGTCTTTCACATTTCCACACGTGCAGCAGAACTGCACTGAGACAGAGTTGTGAGGAACTGATAACATCTGCATCAGATATCATCTCTGTCCAAACCCAAGCTTGATGGAGATGAGACAATACCATTAACAATGAAGGATCCTGGGGGAGCAAAATCACCCTCTGCAAAAAAAAATTCTGTATTGTTTCTTTGCCTCATCTGGATGTTTGACTTCATTGCACAGAATGATGTATGCGCACAGTTTGACACTAGAAGGCTGTTTTCACATTCATCTGCTGAAGGAGGAAATTTTCTCTGCGCCCACATCAGCCCTTTTTGGGACTGTCTCTTCCAGTGCGTGGGAGGCAGTCCCGGATGGTTCCCATAGAAAAGCTCAGGAAAGGTCTTTACTCTTTATCAAAAATTCCATGTGCCCAAACAACCAGTTAGTCACCATCCTTAGAGCCTTTTCTCCTATAAAACCTAAAAATACCACTTTTACAACGCATAAAAATAACCTCTATGTCACTTATGTCAATTTTGCTTCGGGGTGTGGAGTGGGCTCATTGTTGTCCCTTGTGGCCTTTGGCTGAAGGAAACACCTACTATGAATTGTGGTTCTCACTAACTGCTCCTGTTCTAACTATGGACTCAATGGGGTTTTCCACACTTTGGCCTTAAGGGGTAGTAATGACTTTGGCTTGATGCACAATAATTGAAAGCTGTGGCAAAAGAAAATTATGATAAAATATTTGCTTGCTTTTTAAGTTTATTCGTTGGATCTGTGAGCACAAAGTTGCCTGCTTATGCATCCAGGAGCTACGGAGCCACGTCGGCATAGATAAAGAGTCATTTCTGTAGCCATCTGATGAACATCTAATATTAACTTTCCTTTTAGTTCTCCAACAAACAACTCCTGAGGAAAACATCTGCCTCTTTAGCTGCTAAATGCTCCACTGTTCACCAGCTAGTCTCTGCTTGTGCTTGGTGCCCTGCAGGTCGTGTCCAAGTGGTTCTTAGTACTTTTTCTGCGCTGTTACAGCTGAATGCTGCTAAAACAACGCTAAGGGAGATATGAGAGTGAAATGAAACATGAAAGTAATGGCCAGAGAAGTCACAAAACTCAACTGAGGGGACATTCGTCACTTTGAGCAATCTCGTTCAAATTACACAGCACATTGTTGACTGCATTGGTTTTGATCGAAGCAATTTTAAACTTTTAAAATGAAAAATACCAGCATCTTCATGTAACACTTCTGTTACCAACATATGCCTCAGACTGGCTGTAAAGCAATGATTCCTTCCTCTTATTAATCTAAAAAATCCTTTGCCATGGACTCACCATCAGTCTGGACTTGTCTGACCCCGGTTTCATCTGCACTCTGGAGTCGTGTCAAGCTGTTCTAGAGGGGAACTGGTCAGACTGGAAACATCCTCCCCTGGGGGGGCTTCAGAGGGACTGCAACCAATCATTCTTCGGCCGTTTTATTTGTTTATTCCCAAGCGATTCTTTTACACACTCCTCGTCATTTCCCATGTTTCTTACATTCGGTAATTTAAGATATGACTAATTATTGAACATTCCTGCCTGTTGGACAATGGGCTGTTTTTAATCATTTGGTGGTCAAACTAAAGCACACTAGCCTCAGTTCAGGGGCTCAAGTCCTGATTTACAGTAGAAGACAAGTTTTGCACGTGTGCATCCAACTGCTTGAGTCAATAATGTCTTGATGTGCATCCAGCTTCCCTCCCTCTCTGATGTGAAACCCCTTTACAGATGAGTAGCACAATGTTGTTATTTCAGCAGATAAATTTACCCCCCCCGGGGCAGTGTCATTCTAAATGTGACAGCTGAAGCTCACAGGTCAAGTTCTCTTGTATGTTTAAAGCGTCCGTTCAGTCAAAAGGGTCAGTGTCCTCTGTGATCCCTCAGGCCAGGAGCATGCTTCAGCTTCCACCGGTCAGTGCAGATGGTGCAGAGTCACGCCATGGAATCTGTCCTACTTCAGTCAAACACAATGCACCGACTTTCGGCTCTAACTTTGGCTTTAAAACTTAAAAAAATATTGCAAGGATAAAACATTTATTTACACTCCACTGCATCTTTGCCAAATCTCTTCTCCTCGAGCTTGTATGATTGTCAACACTCACTCAGTCAGGTGGACTATATATTTAGAATTTTCCACTGGAAAAGCATTTCAAAATAAATAAAACAAAGCTATGAAGGTCTGTAAAACTGCTGCTGTGTCAGCAGTTGAAAAAGCTGAATTCCAGATAAAGAGGGATCCCATAGGGAAGGGATTTTCCAGCTTGGAAACTACTTGTTTTTGACTCACTGAATTGCTTGTAAACGTAGATTTGTTCTTCTGTCGGTTCCTGGGGTGTGAAGATGAAAACTTGCCTCCATACTGAAGCATCTTTAAACCAGGAGCTAGGCTTATGTAACTGAGGGAGAAAGTGTAGAGAGAAATAATATAAGTGCTATACAGTGATGCTGTGCAATAATGATGGAAAATGACTGGGTGTGGTTAACACTTTCATATGCCACCACCAAAATATTTACGAAATTGTAGGTTTCCAGGCATTCTTTCAATGCATGCCCCAGATATGCCATCCAGGCTCTTGTCATGTTACTTAACAAGTTCTTTTTTAAGTCTTTCGCTCCAAAACACTGTCATAAGTATTTTCCACTGTTCAATTTATGCGCATTTCTTCAGAATCTGTAACCGAAGAGGAGCAAAGATCCAGACTTGGTTTGATCCTGCAGGTTTTGAACTGCACACAGACGCCTTCAGAATTTGAGTGAAAAGCTAATGAATAAAACTTGTTGTGAAGAACAAAAAAAATTTGGTCAACTAAAACAAAAATACATTGCGCATGTACATCTGCTACCTTTATCTAATGACAGTACGACATGTTAGTTGATGTTCAAGCTCTGGTTTAACAAAAGTGACAAAGTTATTTTCTTCAACAGCTGAGATCTGTAGTTTTTAGCCAAAGTTATTAAAACAGAAGCAGATTTTGTTGTTGTAGTTATAAGGGGGTATTTTCTGCAGTGGAATAAAGTACATTTTCTCTACTATAAAGTATTTGCATCGGAGCTGTATATTTGAAATTGACCAACGAAAAAAAACAAGAACAAACTTTGGTGACCTTGTTCACTTTATTATACAAGAACAATGAAGCTGTATGACAGAGAGAAATAAGATATACCTGACTTTAGATACACATTGATTAAGTGTTTGCAGGATCAAGTCAATGTTGGTTTTGGATTTTCTGACAATAAGAAAAACACCTAATATCGCCAACAATATCCGTTAAAATAAAGAAGTACTCTCAGGCTGCATTCAACACAGTGGGTCCCATCTCTGTCTCTGTCAGCACAATCTAGTATTTCTAGGACTGTTTGCAATCCATCATTTTGTGATCGCTATCCTGAGTGGCACTTAAGCAGGAGCTTGTCCAGCTATCATTTACTGTCATTAAAAATGGAATGTCCATAACTTCAGTAATTCCTCCCTTGGAAAACTAAAGGACTAAAAGCCACATAAAATCACATCTCCGTATTCTGCAATTGCATAAAAGTATCACTCACTTTTGACCGCAATCCCTCAATGGGCTTACAACAATATTATGATGGAAACTGTGCGATACTGCTCCATCTAAATATGAGACTTCAAAGCTATGAATTTTAAAATGACGTTTTCCATTTATAGTCTCACTTGAGGGTGTTTTTTTTTTATCACAAATTACAACACTGCTCATTTCTTTACACATAGCTATAATTTTCAAACATTCCCCATTCAGCAGTAATGTTGATATTGTCTGGTTTTGGCAGATATATTGTTCAGTTTATTTGCTAAAGTATCAAACTCATCTGCCATCAGGTGAGCACATTCAAGCATTAAAAGAAACCTGCAGAGAGAGGAGTGAGAACAGGGTGGAAGAGCAGTTTCTGTCTGAGAGGTCATAACAACACGTGTTCAAGTCATTCACGTGCTGCTCAGGGAAGTGAGGGACATTTATTTGTCCTTTGTAACTGTCTGCAGCGTGATGCCTTCATCAGGCCTCAGTCCTGCTGGATCACTGACATTCCTGACTGTCTGTTAGATCAAGATTCAGCAAGACAAGAGTTGCACACATAACACACACACACACACACACACACACAAGGTCTGTCTCTCTTCTCACTCTCTCTCCGGACTGTCTCAGACCAAGTCAGGTCTTGCAGCAATCGGCACTAGATTTTGCATGACTGCGGGAGCATTGACCTATTTGCAAAGGCATATGAAGTTGTTTTACTCTCCCACGGCATGGTTGTTCAGCTCTGACCGATCAGCTGATTGGTCACTGCAGCATGACATCAGGTTATATTCTCTAAAAATTGACTCAGCTTCCAATTTCTGCTGCAGGACCGCAGAGTTTTCTCTGTTTTTTCAGACCCCTGTGGTCTGGACCACAGTAGCTTAATCAGATTACCAACATTAAATGAATGGGAGAACTGGGGTTTAAACCTGAAACAGCCTATGTTGAGATACACTCATCTTACACACTCACATTTACAAAATTTATCGACTCAAATGGTCTTCCTGCACGCCTCTACTTGTTGACATCTTTGTAGGTTTGACTGTTGCTATGAAAGAACTCAGATTTATCGGCCTGAAACACTTCTAGGCAATAAAACATCTCTTAAAATCTGAAATGCATCTGAAACATGCTTAATGGTGCAGAATTTTGCAGATGATACCAAATCAAAAACACATTCGTTTTAATTGTGATAAGCAAGACACTTGTACAAGCTGTCAGGAACTCTGTCTGTCAGGTGTTTATCAAAATGCAGCTTTTTCTATGCGAGCCTTTCATCCACAGGCAAACACAATTCTTAGCCACTGAAAATGAATCTTTCGGAAAAACTCC
The DNA here is from genome assembly GCA_029783725.1 of Acanthurus tractus. Taxonomy (NCBI): domain Eukaryota; kingdom Metazoa; phylum Chordata; class Actinopteri; order Acanthuriformes; family Acanthuridae; genus Acanthurus; species Acanthurus tractus. The sequence goes on along the minus strand of JAQNCA010000007.1, from coordinate 14,520,982 downwards.
AGTCAGACGGAAGATATTTAAAAACACTGTGTACAAAGTTTTCATGTAAACAAGAAAAATATGTTTTTTGGCAAATTTTGCATTCTCATGTTTTTATGATTGACGTCAGAGCGTGCATCATTTTCCTCTTTGTTTACATGAGGCGACATCGTGCTGGTGCTAACATTGCTACATGTTTACACATAAATGTACAGTCACTCTTACTTTCTTGAGTAACAAGAACATAATCCAACAGTCCCACACACGTTCTCCGCTGCCAGCCAAACCTCTCAGTTCACTAAGCAACCCCGGTAATGGGGTTTATTCAGGTTTTTGATTGGCCAGTATGGCTGCGGAGTCGGGGTTATTTCGCTATCTGTTGGTTTGGCGTGTTCTAAACATGTCGGTTCAGCTGTGTATTTGAATTTCCATTTGACAGTGATTTATTTGAACAGTTCTTATGTGGACAGGATCTGTTTTGAGAACGTGGAAGGGAAAAAAAAACTGTTTTAAGAAACGCCTGTGAATGTATGGACTGAGCCTCAGTCTGCATGGTGGGCCGACCGGGAGACCTCACATGTTATCTACACCCATCAGACATCCATTCACCCAGAGGGTCTGTCAGGCATGCCTTTTCTACAACACAGCCCGAGACAGACTGCATGCCATGTGAGCAGTTGACAAAAGGAGTGAGACGGATAAGTGTACCTTCACACACATTCCCTTTTACAATCTTTGAAACAGCATTACACAGAGGTGAGTCAGTGGACGTTTGCTACAAAAGAGGAGTTGGCATGAAGTCTGCAGGAACACTCAGTGGGTTACTCACACCACAGCTGCTGAGATTAATCTTCACTGTCCAACCTGGGTGAATCAAAGCACGAGAGGTTAAAAACAAGCAAAACAAACTGGAAAGAGATTATGTATAATACTACAATACTCATATTAATACTTTTATGTAATTCATTTAATTATATATTTTTTTATCAAGCATTTTCTACAAGAGATTATTTATTTACAACTACTTCCAGTTATGTTGTCATTACTATTATTACATGTAGATCTAGCATCCTGCTTCTGGATATGGTAATCGATAGGACTCTTAGTTCAAAAGGTCAAACTTTATTGACTATAAACACAACAGGTTAGCATTTTACAACCAGATTTCTTTCCCTTTAACTGTGAGACTCCTCAGAACTTCTTCCACATTCCACCATAAAATATATTTCTATTATATAATTACATCTCTTTATCCATCCATTCACATAATTTTTGTTTTGCCAGTAACACAAAGGGACTACAACTTGCCTTTCTTCGGTCTTGTAGAAAGACAAATAAATTAACATTGTGCCTTTAAGGCCGCTGTGAATCCTCTCCAATCTACAAACTCCAGCCCTGCAGCTTAAAACACCACCGCCGACATACACATGACACACACTCTTTGAGGTTATGGTTGTTTGTGTTGCTGAGGTGTACAGTAGCGGTGGTTGTGTGCAGTGAACAGAAGCTGCGGCGCTGGCTGGGAGACACGAGAGCCCCTCAGGAGGAAAATGGGATTCTAATAAATCCTTCAGCCGGGGGAGAGGGGGCTCTATAAAAACTGCCCTCCATTAAAAACATGCCGCTGTCAGAGCTCTTCTTTGTACTCAACTGGCTGAGTGATTTCATGGTCAACCTCTTTACTGCTGGTGCTTCTAGAAGAGCAAAAGTCAATGGTACAATTAAAGTTGCTAGTTTTTCGAGGCACTAAAAACTCACAGTTTTAGCAGAGAGAACATAATTACTGCAGTATAATAACAACTGGATATTTTATTTTATGTGATGGGGTTTGGAGACACACACTGCGGGCATGTTTATGTCTGTTTGTTGCTGAGACAGAGTCCGCCTCTTTGGTCCAGATTGAAATATCTTGACTGCTAGATGGATTGCCATGAAATACACAAATTATTGTTGCCTGAGGAGAAATAAAAAACTTTTGTTCCCTCAAAGGTCAGCACTGTCAAGGCCCACTATTGAGTTGCAAGCTGCTGCATCCAGAATTTTTTTTTTTCCAATCCTAATTCCCATTTCAGATGTTTTTTATTGTTTCATATTCATAGTTATGTAAGAGAGACTTTCAGATAATTAAATAAACAAACAGGCTTATATTCTTATTTCTTCCAAAACATTCCAGAGTTTAAAACTGAATTATTATTATTATTATTATATTTAGCAGCAGTAAAAAAAAGCAGTGACTAAATTAATGGAGTGTTTTTCCACTCACTTTAAGTTTAGTTGCTTAATTTGTTTTTTGTTTCATATTAGTTTTCTCAGTAAACATGTAGCAGCTTCTCAGCAGTGCACATCCGAGTTATATTCTCTGTAATGGGATGTTTTGTACTGAAATGTGACTTGTGAGTTGTGCTTATCGTCTCTCTTTTGGAAGTACACAGACATCCAAGAATCTTTTTTTTTAAAATACATTTGTTGGTCTTATCTACTGATGATTCAACAAGAAAATGAATCTGACTTTTACTTTACTTTTACCACTTCCTGAACCAGAGAACCCAAATAGCTCCTACCACTTCACAACTCTGTTTTGACATTGTGTTAAAGTGTGTCAAAGCTTAACCTTTTGCAACAATTGGATGAACTTCATTGCCACACAATGGTGATTGCCTGACATACTTAAATTCATTCATTTTAGAGCAAAAGCTGCCGTGACCCGCAGGCCGTTACTCTCTTTCTCTAGAATTGCTTAAAATGTGCAACGAAAAAAAAAGAGTTGGGAAAAACTGTATTAATGAGCTGTGAGTGAAGTTGGTTTGTTTGGAAAAAGCAATGATTGGAACAGGAGCACACCATTAAGCATTTACCCTCCAACCCATCTTGACATATGACAGAGACAACAGCATAGTGGCTGCTGACAAAGCTCCAAGTAATCCTGTGATGTTTCAAACTACTACAGGCTTGACTTTGGTTCAAGTAGGTCTGCCAGAGCAGGATTTAAAGCTATAGCTGTTTTGGGTTTTCCAACCCTTCAGATGTCAGTGTCACTTTAGAAATGCTGGGATCAAATAACAACATCACAACCCTTAATCCATGACAGGAAGACTTCCGCTTCCTCTCTTCGGTGCTGTTTCCTGACCCGCACTTGAGTTGATTGTCACATCATTGTATCTCGTCCATTTTCTGGATTGCTCTCTCAGTAGTTTGTCTTCATCACCACACAAAGCCAACAGGTAACGAGTTTTTAGTAGCAGGAAAAAAACCACACGGTCCTGTCGAAAGTCTGGAATTGATTTTCTTAATGGAAATGTTTAAGTTCACATTTATTTAGGACACAGCTTAGTGATTTGTTGAAGCTGTAGTGACCCATTAATACCAGTTTCACATTCCCCAGTGGCACTCAAATGGTCAGTTTAAATTAGAGGGTTTCTAGGAGACGCAAATGTTAGTCAAATATTGTGAAAGTTGTAATGAGATTACAGTGATTTATGGGAACTAATTGGGCTCTGTTGTCATTATTTGGATTACTGTAATTATGAGCTAATTCTTGATGGTACATTGACTTCCTGACGTCTGCATACAGTAATTTGGTCAGTGGACTTATGTGTCAGGACCCAAACGTGTGAATGGAGGCTTTATGAGCCTGGGTTGACCATGAGATCAACAGTGAAGAACATAATAATTGTTACTTTTGCATTGCACCTTCTGGTCTGTTTAACAGAAGGTATTAAATCCTGGTACTCCTATGCAGAGCGACGGAAAAATTGGAAGCAAATTTGTGAAATGTGAATAAAATGGGGCCTTTGGATTTTCTGCAAGCCATTTGAGCTCGAGCAGCAGCTTTTCTTGGCTGAGTTTCTGCCTCCTGATGGGGTCTGGAAAACATATATCCCTGCGAGGGGCTCCAGTGGATGCTGCTGCTTGTTGCTGCAGCCCAGCAGGCAGCGCACCCCTGTATTATGCCTCCCAATGGGAGCTCCACCGGAAAGTGTCAGTCACAAGACTTTGGCATCTACAACATGAGGGAAGCAAAAAACAGTTAGGCTCTGTTTCTCCACTTTCCCTGACACAGCACATTGCCAAGGGCACAAGCCCACTGTGTAGGACCTCCAGTGGAGTGTTCGATGCAATGCAGAGTGCAGGAAAATGGGGACTGGCAATGGTAGATAAAGGTAGTAAGTGTGGCTTGATTGGAGAGACTGTTAAGTTTCATCTACCAGCGGCCTCTGTTGGCTTGTGAAACATCTCCCTTCATCAGAAGACAAAATACCCTCACAGGGTCAAGCTGTCTGCACACACAGAACCATTGCAGCTAAATAGTTTCAGTGAGCCAGATTCTGTTTGCTATTGCACGTCTGATTTAACAAAAAAAACAGATATTCCAGATAAAATATCCTCAATAAGCGACATGGAGGTAGACACGCTTCCTGGCACTCTTCTTATCCAATCAGTGCTGATGAGCAAAGTTATCAGGGAGACAAAAGGGCTTCAGTGCACGATCACAGCACGGAGCAACTTCTGATTGATTCACCAGCTCGTCTTCATCAGCATTTAAGGGACCTTGTTGAAAGAGGCCTTGACCTTTCTGCTGATTTGGAACATTACTCATCCTCTCTATTTCTTCAAGCTCTAGAGATTTTTTTTCATTCATCTAACATCTGCTTTTTGGAATGGATTTGGTCCATGAAACACCACCAAGGACGTGGCGTTATTTTAAAACAAAACCAAACCTTTGCTTAGACAGAGAACAATATATATTTGTAACAATAATCCCACATGGGATGTAAACCAAACAGGTGCAGCAATATTTATTGTAGCTAATAAGCCTAAATAATTGCATGAAATGAGCCTTTAAAACCTGAAGGATGTTAGAGGGGAAAATGCAGGAATGTGTCCTTGCACGTGTTTTTGTTTAGCAGTTCTATCTGTTACCCTTTAACCAGAAAAAAGGGATTACTGATTACACTGATTCATGTACTGCTCCAGAGCTTCATCCAATGTCAGCCCGGATAAAGATCTGATGGAATAAATGCACATGCAACTCCCAAATCTGTTCATTGACTTTAAAGTGGATTCATGTTTATGTAGTACAAGCAGCCAAAGCTCCCAATTGGAAAAAGTTGCATGCAGCTGTCTTGAGACAGGTTGAAGTGTTTTTCTCTGTGCAGAACAAATCACACAGCTGAATATGGTTCCCAACTTTTGTTGTTGGCAGGTCATCAGAGATTATCTGACTGCCTATAGGAACTGTAGGGTTCCAAGTTGAGATCTTTGCTTATGTCATAAGGAAAAATAATAGTCCCTACATTTGACCTTTTAGCTTAAAAAAAGGTTTGAGATGGCTACACAAACATGGACCTTATGTAAGCTGTTTTTAACATAGTATAGATATCTTACAGAGTTAAACAGAGCTGCAGAGATAATATTCATTTGTTGATCGAACCCCGTTTCATCTGTTTTCATTGGGGTAAGTCTTTTTTGTGCAGACACATCCAGATGGACACCCACGCTCATCTCAAAACACCCACAAAAAAACATCTAGTCTCCCTTAGGTCCCTGGAGACACTGAGCATGCCTCAGCTTTACCGTAAAACCTCAGACATGACAGCAAGAGTTACAGCTCCACCAGTGGAGGGAACCCCAATTTGTGGGGCATGGAAAGATCCGAGCAAATGGGAGGGGGAAAAAGGGGTTCCCGGCACTCTTAAAGGGCGATGACCAGACTTTCCACTTCCTTTTCTGAGAAATTACCTTAGGTTATTCGTCAGAGAGAGGAGAAGCCCCAGAATGCGTAAGAAATTCCTCAGATTCTTCTAAAAAGTTCTTGTAAGGGTCTTTAGCATGTTCTTGTATTTCCTTCTCTTTTTATAGAACACTTGGGCGTCATCTTTGTTTCTAAATCCATTCCTTACCATAAAAACAATTATGACCCAGAGCTGTAGAATTCTCTTTAAGAAATTTATTGACTAATTATTGCGAAAACTGACCAAACATGTGCTGAACACATGGAATGAGAATCTCTCACCTCTAAATCCGTGTGCTAGTTAAATGACTCCTGATGCAAATATTTATTTACTCATTACCTTTTTAAAAAAAAAGCATTCTATTAAGAATAGAAGGAAACTTTTAGAAATATCTTATAAAATTGTCCCTCAAGTATTTATTTAATGTGTGTTTGTTTAAACATGAAAACTGTGCTACTGTTTCAGCAACAAAAAGGAGAAAGAATGTGAGTCTTTTATTTTTAAAAAAAACATATTACCCTGTGTTATTAAGCACAAGAAGTGCATAAATTATAGAGAGAGCGTTCCAGTGAACATCTGCATGTGCTGGCCTGTCCCGCATTACAAATGACTGGAAGTGATGCAGACTCCCTCTGAGACGTTCAAGAGCTCTTGGACTTTGGAATTCATCTGTTTTCACAACATGCTCGTTGCCCGAATTGCAGCTAGTACACGAGTCATTTCTGTGACTTGATGTATAACATCTAGAGGCAACAATTCACACTCCCAATGTACTTTTATGGTCACAAAGTTCAAAACAGTCAGAGAACAGCAATCAAATGAGACGCTTCACTGGGAAAAGAAATACAAGGTTGTGTCACAGGCAGCACCTGTTTGAAAATATTTACCCTGCTAAATGGATTTATTGTATCCTTGGATTTCAAATAAAAACCATGATAAATGCTTTGGCAATGTCAGCCAGTGTGGCACTGAAGGAAATCTGTTAAAATACCCCAAAAGAAAAATAATTCCACATTTTTCATGCATGTCTAAAACTTTGTAAAAGGTGAACATAAAGTTGTATGACATGCTACACCTTATTTTTCATTTTAACATGACTGATTATTCAATAGTCATGCATGGGTCTAAATGTGTTTCACTGCTGTAGTTTAAAAAGTGTGTTGGTTCACTGATGTTGAACCACAAGAAAAATAATCAGACCTGGTCTGTTTTAGGGCCCTCCTGAGCAACACGAGACAACACGAGACTGAGCTCGTGCTTCGGGCTGCAGTGGAACAGGACTCATGCTTGGATGAGTTACGGTCTGGGAGCTCTTCAGCACTTGTACCAGGCTCCAAATTACCAACATATTGACAAGGGCTTTTATGACAATGCCGTAATGTTGATTGTTACAATGTGAGTAGCGATAGAGCCAGCGTTTGTAGTGTTTATTCAATCCATTTGGCTCAGCAGTCAGTGTGGTGTTCGAGTCATGTTCGGTTGTGTCTCCCTCATCAGTGCTGCACAGTAAAACAAGCTAAACCTGCAGTTCTAGTGGTACCAAACCAAAATGACCACAATCAAAACCTTTTGCAGAGCTGTAATAACTCATCTTAATGTTTGTTGTTATGCCTGTGGATGAGAGCGTTCAGCCTGAAACTACCCCCTGCAGCTTCTGCTCCAGGAAGAACTCTGAGAGTGCAGTGATAGATTTTCAAGATGTACACACTGCAAACAGTAGTCAGCACTCCCTGTAAGTACTCTCCAAGCTGTTGAGGCCCTGCAGGCTGAATGGTAACAGATTCAATTGGCAGGAAAGAAAAAAAAAAGCCAAGACAATATCTGTGTTTTGGTACATTCTTCGGCAGAATTCCCGGACACCAACAGTGGCTTCACTGAGGCTCGAAGTCTGTGCCGGCTTTGCCAAGTTTAGACAATCGACGGGGACAATAGAAAGATTGTCCAAGTGGGTGAAGGATAGAAAGAATGGTAGCTAAGTGAAATAAATGAAGGTAGAGGAAGATTTTTGGTTAAAGAAATCATATCACTCCCTGTAAAGACGCTGAGAGCGACTGTTTGCATATGATGTGTGCATCGATGCTACAGAGCGAGAGAAATGTTTTCGAATGAAAGTTGGTGTCTTTGATGCTTTTCCTGTGAATCTTGGCAGACCTCTGGCCACTGACTGGAAGAAGCAGAACAGGCGTCAGTAAATTAAAATGTCTTCATCAAGCACAAAGAAGATCATAAAAGAAACTTTTGCCATCAATTAGCTTCTTCGCTGTGACCCTGACAGAGTCTGTTGATTAGTTTCCAGGAGAAGAGCGGTGGAATGGCTCTCGATGGCAAACTCCCCAGAACTCCCCCGACGGACACTGCAGCCAGTTGTTCATCACTGGTAAATGCTACATGACCCATTTACGGACCTGAAAGGTGAAGCCAACTAGGACAAAACTTGAATTAATTGCAACAGAATTGCAAGAGTGCATGCAATCAGTCTTCACAATTAAATGTCTGTACAGGTTTTTAGTGTAAACAAACACAAAGGTTCATCTTTACACGAATGAAGGTGCAAAAAATATGCTCAAATCCATATATTTGGGTTTTTAAAGGTTGCACACATTGTGCTTTGAGGTGAGAGACAAACTTGATCATGTGCAGTAGGAGCTGGGAATTCCAGGACAACTCGTGCAGAAGTATATAACTTACAGCTTAAGGCAAATCTTTGCAATAAAGCTACTGGAAAACATTAAAATCCCACCTGGTTCCACTCAGCAAAAACATGTGCAAGAATGTTGGGAATTCCGAAGATGGGACAGCTTTTGCCTGATTTTGCTTCATAATAAAGATTTTAATCAGTAGCTAGTATACACAAACACTGTTTATCTTCAGTCAGGCTCAAGCAGAGCACCCCAGAAATGGACAGCCATGATTTTGATTTATTTAGGTCAAAAATGAAAATACGTGTTCTTGAGCAGTTTTGTAAAGCTAGCTTCCTCTATGTTATCTCCAAAGTAGGTCAGGCATGTGCCATGGATCATAAAAAGGAACCTGAATGACACATTTACTCTCAAAAGCGCCCCAGTGCACTGTCATGCATTTCACAGGGGTGAAGGAGATTCCTGTCCCGAACCTGCCCCTAATCTTTGATCTTCTTAGAATGTTCATCTGATACGTGAACGATGATGTTTTCCAAGCATGTTCTCAATTTGACTCTTTCAAGACCCTGTTTTTGTAGCTCACGTGAGTAGGTCCTAATGTTAAGGAGGAATAGTACCATCAGTGCCCAAGCATGAAACATGAACAGCTATTCCAAATACCATAAAGTTGTATATTTTTACTTTAAAAGATAATTAAAAGACAAAACAGAGATCAAATCAACCCTTAAATTCGCTTTTCTTCTTTTCTTCTTACTAGGGTCATCATAAACCTGCACAAATGCATATGCTTGGATGAATATAGAGATTTTGACTGCATGTGATGTGACGGGGTTCACTTGCATTGATAATTATGAGTGCATTTCTCCTTAGCTCTGCTCACAGCACATTTAGCACATTACAGCTCATTGTTTTGGTTTCACTGCCCGCAAACCACTGTTTTGATTCATTCTGACCACTTTCAACACCATTTCCAGCAGCAGCAACTGTTTTCAGCAAAAAAAAAGCTCCTAAACCAACTGTGTCCCATCTGCCAGGCCTCAGTCTGCAGAATGATTGAGTTAGCAACTAACTTGTGAAGACAACAAACCACTTAGCAGCTAATGTGACAGATTTCTTCTCAGGAGTTGGTAAAGACCAAAACATGGATAAAATGAGAGTGAGACTTGAATTTGATGGGTAGAAATACAACTCCAAATGAACGCTATGCTGATTGTGTAAATAAACTACTGCATGCTACCTTATTCACCGCAGCAGCTGCTTACTATTAAACAGATATCAAGCTTATTGCTCATTTTCCAAAAAAAGTTCACTTTTGAAAAGGCCTGAGTCTGTTTAAGTTATTGAAAAATAATCTTATTTGAGACTGTATAACTTCTGCACCGGCCTTTTTTTCCTCTTTACATTCAGGCTTTATAATGTTTACATTGAGTAAAATATTCCCACCTAAGACTGAGTGTTTTTTTAAGGCTGCACACTTCCAATGAAAATACTTTAGATGTAAACTTATACATAATTTAATATACACCTTCCCTTACATCCTGTCATATTTGGCATTATTTGAAACTTTTGGATGTCCGCTCTACTAGAAATAAAAAATAAAGTCCTGGGGGTCTGACTTTGTATGGATATCCCCCTCCCTACTGACACACATGTATACGCACACACCTTCTTTGGCTCTGATTGGCTATACCCTTCCAGGCATTAGCTGTGATGCTGGCGCTCCAACTGCACAGGCCTGAGAAGAAAGAGACTCAGCTGGAGGTGTTTACAGTTACACCATCAGGGCTCCCTCTGGGCTCATATCTTACTTCATAAGTTATTCTGACAGAATTAGACCATGTGCATCATCACACACCTATGATGTCATGGGAAAGATGCAAAGTGGCATACTGTACTGACTGAGTGCTGCTTTCCCTGTGTCTGTTAAGTGTGTGAGGATGTGGCAGCACAGGGAAGTCTGGCCTCACCTGGCTGCTTTACTTAAGTTTGTTTGACTGACTTTAATATCCTTCGGGGGTCGACATGGCAAGAGAGCACTTCCTAAAATCGCTGTGGAATCCTAATTGAAGGCCAAGAAAAGCAGGGTCACATAGCAAACTGAACTGCGAGTGTGCGTGTGGGAGGATGAAATAGTGCCATTAACTTTTATTTAGTTCTGTACAGCCCAATGCACAATATCACCAGTGAGTTATTTTCTTTTTAAAACTACTATTTCCTACTGAGGAATTGTGGGAGAGACGGGCTCCAATGGTGCTCTGTCAGAAGGGTTTGCTTGTGATCACCACATTGTTTACAAAAAAAAAGGTTTCCATGTAGCTAGAGCAGTGAAATTACAGTTCGTTCACATTAACCGGAATTCTCATGTGGTCTTTCCAAAACTGAACTGAAATACAGAATACCGAAATTTTCTGTGAAATCTTGTTTTGCAACAGAAGCAGACATCCTCCCAAGAGCTGATGACTCCAGCTGAAAGAATCTCAGCAGCCAAACTGCACAAACTGTACTGATCTCGAGATGGCAAAATGATGACTTGCGACCAAATATTTCCATTTTTGTATCAGAATGTTTGACAGTGAATTAAATGTTACATCACCAGATGCCTATGACTTATTGCTCATATCCCCGCTGGATGGAATAAGAAGCAAGGCATTTATATTTTATCAAGATAAAACCTGGAGCCGCTCAGCTTGTGATGGACTTGATGTTTCCATCCAAATATATTTCGGTCCACTAAAGAATAATTTTATGCGCTGCAAGGAAGAGTTCAGCAACAGGTTAGAAATAGAGAAAAAAAAAGCTGTTGGGAAAAAACGTATCCCCTCTATTGCTGAGAGGTAGATCAGAAGATTGATGCCACTCTCATGCTTGTACATCAAATATCGCCTCAGAGAGTGCGCTGGGCTTTGAAGCCAAGTTTACATAGTGGCCGAACTGTGTAATTACACATCACGTGAGACTCTAGGGCCCAAAAGTCTGTTTCCTATAAGCTTAAAAAAGCGGATGAATTTTTTTGAGAGTCACAACCTCGACAAAATGATCATGTTACTATTATGATTTGATTCCTTCAGTCCGATAACATTTGAAGAGTCTACAACAGCCATAAGATTCAATCATTTTGGTTTCACTCAAGATAGCAGAGGGCTAAGCTGGAAGTTAGCCAGTTCAGCCACCTATGAGCCTCATGATACAGAACCTATGCTTTTATCACACAGATGTAGCGCTTCTTTGGCTTCAAGCACAGCTGAGCGACTTTCACTGAAGCAGCAACTTTCATTGCTTCCTTCAGAGTTGAACGATCAGTTAGCTAGTCCCAGTTAGCAATTACCCAGAGTAAAAAGTGGAACCTTTTGCAACTTAAATGTACAATATAACATTTCTGGGGTCTCTCTGTAAAAAAAAAGAAAGTAAATGACACAGTTTGATTAAGTTTTTTTTTTTTCTGGGGGGCAGGGGGGGGGGGGATTTGTTTTTACATTGCAAAACAGCCACCTTTGCAAATGAATGTTCATCTGACCGACTCAGGCAGAAAAGTTCCCAGATTACGTAATGTGATAAAGTTTTTAACATTGTTTGAAACATTCAGGATGTCAGAGAAAAATATGTTACAAAGATACAAGATAGTTGTTTTGTGACATTTTATATGGAAATTTTTTATCTTGCAGGCTTTAAGGACAGCAAATGTTGCATTTGCATTTGTGAAATGATGCTACAGCTAATGTTGTTCAGTGTCTGCTGAATGTGCCAATAGAGTCATTTTCTAACTTGCCTCATGTAACAAGTCACCTCTGTTCTTTGACTGAGTCACCTTGCATAATACAGGTGCTGCAAGTTTCCACTCTTTTTGACTTTATCTCTCACTTTTAAAGCTCGAATATTAGTTTTCCAATTGTTGTATTTTAGTAGACCTTGAAAATTAAGTCCAAGAGTTGTTTTTAAAACCATTACAGACACTTTCCAAAAAGTCATTATCCACTTGTGTGGTCATCAGGAACTCTAGTGTGATGAGACTTCAGTCCTTTAACAAACATAACACTCTCATGCCTCTTTCAAAAGTTCTTTAACATTCCTGCATAAAGTTTTTCTTCTTACATGAGTGGCGTGTGGTCTGTCAGCTCATTAGTCAAAGATGGTGTGCATTTAGCAGGAGACAAGTCACAGTCGCCATCGCTCACCAAACTTAAAGCCATCTGTGCTTGTACAAACGGCATGTGAGGAGCACCATGGATGACTTCGTGTCAGTCTGTAAACAGAAGAAGAGACGACAAGCTCTCAGAGCGTTCATCCAACATAATCAGACTCTGACATCACTTACCAGAATCAAGCAGACTCACTGCTACCAATTAATCATTTTCTTCCATGCATACATCCAAGGAAGAGTGAGCTAAATGCCACCACATGAAGATCCAATCTTTCTCTGGTTCTCTGCCGTCGTGGTGTTAAACACAACAGAATGAAATCAAATAAATGTTTGCATATGCTGCTAAAATATGCACAATGGTGCAAAAGTATAAGGACAAAACATTGGAAAATGCTTACAGAGTATTTTAGGAGATTGTATTTTTTTTTACAACAGACAGAGAAGGATCTCATAATTCTGTTTCACAGAACATGATTTTTGCCAAGACACTGTATGCCAGCTCCAAGGCCACCGGTAATAACCATATATCCTCTTTTATCCATCCATGGCCAAGCATGGATTACGATCAATGATTTACAACGGCCAGCGGGCCCAAGTTCTTAAAGTTTTCTGGCATGTGCTGAAGACAAAACAGCTGAAAGAATTAGAAAATATATTTTAAAAAATTGCTTAGTTCTGGCAATACACAGTTCTAATAGTCCAATTGTTAAATAAATGAAACACTTTGATTCCAAGTGCAAATAATTTGGTCATGTTATAAGGTAAAATATGAACCATACCAGACAAGTTTAAGATATATGTTCATGCTTTGACACAAATCAACAATTTTTCACAAAATAAAAGGTAATCAGCATTTTTTGGTAAACTCACTTTTGTAATATAGGTCATGTAGGCTTCTCTAACCCAAGCCTTTCATTTTTGGTCTCAAGAAGTTTTAACAACCCTGAAAAACATGGTTTACACATGTTTGCTCCCACCGGGCAGGAAAGGTGTTTTCAATAAGGTGCCATGTGCCAAGTAAAAGTTGTTAATACATGATGATCTCTCTTAGTCACCATTGGTTAGAAACAAACATGTTATTTCTTCCAGAAAAAAACGACAGCTGCAGGACACAATGGAACCTCTCCCAGCCGAAAGTGGCATGGACTTTAAATGTTTAATGCCTTAGTCACTGTGATTGATGGTAAAATTTCTAAAGAAAGTCTTAACCTGTCTGTGCGATAAGACTGATCTGCTGCGTCATAGGCTGTTGCCTAATAATAATCTAATAAACATCTATCCTCAGATGTTGTTTAAGTTCAGTTGGCCGTTTCCATGCCTTCAAAACTGATGCAGCTATCAAATGGAAAAAACCCACAATGGCTTGATTTACTAACTGTGAGTAAAAGTTTTCAATTTACAAAAATAGCACAGATTGATTATTTAGATTGTTATTTGTATTAATCCTCATTCATTTTCAATGTGTTAACATTTAAAATTGTATTTTTATTTATTTTCTCTACAACTCAATGCAGTTTTAATGTGACTGAAAATCATTAAAACAGCCAAATATATCTAATTGATAAATATGTATATTCAGCCAACAGTTGCTTAATTTTAATTGCTTAATTTCTCACTTTCTGGGTTTCATTTACACACACACACACACACACACACTCACACACCCACACACGCACACCCAAACACACAGTTTAAACAAGTCTTGATAACCCCACCTGAGTGCCCTGTTACCTTTAAAGACACCAATCCTCTCTAATGGCATCAACCATATTTGTGTGGTTTTCTAATGAAAACCTTAGGCCACAGTTGTCTTCCATGGTAGTGGAACAATCACCCTTAGCCTGAGGCAAAAAAAAGTAGCAATGTAAAGTACAGTGCAGTAATCCCATTTAATATCATCTGATCTTTTCACTTGCCTGCTCAGACTTATGCCATTAGTCATCAATCAGTGTGTCTGTGTTTCTTGCACTTATTCGTTCATTAATTTTATGACTACATGCGTCATTCCTTTAACTTTGTTTTACTGTTTTGACTATGTAGGCCTACATGTTGCCAGTTATAAGCCTTTGTGACTGCTTTTTGTTGTGTCAGTCCACAGTGAAAGAATAGCCCCTGAACTGATGCTTGGCGGAAGTTTCAATCCAACCCTTTTACGCGCTAGGGATTCCAAAATATATGAAATTTCTGCCAGCTGTGGGTTATATTTAAGCAGAGCAAAGATTATGAACAGGGATAAGCAACAGATAAAGTCTAACATATTGAATACTCTGCATAGAGGTACCGTTGATTTAGCCAATTTTTCTGCACAGCCACAGTAGCTATAGCTATTTATGCTAACCAGAGAATTTTAAAAAATCTGGACCAACTTTTTTGACACTTATATAAATATCACATTAATTTAAAAGCTTCTATGACTTTGGGCTTGTTTTGAACCTTTGTGTAATACCAAAGCTGTTACACTGATGTTAAAAAATTATGAAGAAAGGCTTTTCCTGTAAGTTACCAGATACAGACTGCTCTGAATAAGGTAATTACTTTCTGTCGTATCAGATGTTTTTGTGAGTTTATGCAGGGAACTGCAGAGAAATTTGACAATAAACAAAAATGTACTCTCCCACCCAGAGACGGATAAAAGCAAGCTGCCTCAGTTGGAAATAAACACCAGTGCACTCAGAGTAAGCACTTGCTATCTTTCTTTCTCTGAACTGTCTCTGCTGTAGTTTTGGCTCACATTATTGGGTATTCATTAGAGATTGGCAGGACTCTTTACCTTTAACACAGTATTGTCAGTAACTCCTACCACACTGTGAGCCTGCGGTCACACCCTCAGGGATGTGCCCAGTCACACCTGCCCATGATATCTCCAAAAATCTCTCCCATGAAACCAAAGACTCATTTCCTACCTTCCTCCCATTTCACAGCCTCTAAGCCATTTTCCATCCAAGTGACAGTTTGACCAACGAGGCTTAATCCATCACTACTTTATCACTTCCTGTAGGCTTATGTTTCACCAAAGTAAAGACTACACGTTGTAAAGCCTATGTGTCCAATACATCATATAAAATCAGAGTTACTGTGGTGCAAGTTTGTATGCACTGGCTGAAGGACAGTTATCCAGATGTTGTGTGTCATCACAATCAGAGGCCCTAAACTATTTTTAGACAGTTCCTTAAATTTAGAGTGTAAGTCATCACAGCATGCAGGCGTCTCATAGCCTCTCTTTTTCCAGATAGCTTTCATCTCTGTCATGCACTCACTCTCATTCCTCAGCACTCCTCTGTATAGACACCTCTGCATGCTGGTGTGATTCACAGTATTATAAAACACTGATTATCAGTGAAAAAGGCCAAATGTTTCTTTGGCCAAAGGTTAAGTTAAACAAGTCCCTCAAGAATATGTCTTCACTTGTGTCCGGGAAATAAGAGAGAGGGAGGTCAGAAGATGAATGATCAGAAATAAACCTGAACCTTCTCCTGCAGGCTGATGTCATGATTTGGAAAGAGCCTGTGCAGTCAAAGGTATTTCAAAAGTCTATTAAATACACTGCCAACACACAAATAAATTGGTGGAAATTAATTAGCAAATTTACTTAAGCATTTAATTATTGATTTCTTCTTAAAAATTGTAATAATAATAACAATAATAATAACAATAATAACAATAATAATAACAATAATAATAATAATAACAATAATAATAATAATAATAGACTTTTGTCAGTTTAAGGATGTTTTACTGACAATTGTGATACACTTTTACTTTAAAAGGGTTTGAATGGAGAATTTTTACTTTTAGTTGAATCACTCATTTTTTTTCTCTAACCTGAGAAAATTATCCAAGCACTTTTTAACTAATAAGATCGGAATAGC
>JAQNCA010000007.1:14484691-14504525 GCA_029783725.1 Acanthurus tractus | reverse complement strand
GATCAGAAATAAACCTGAACCTTCTCCTGCAGGCTGATGTCATGATTTGGAAAGAGCCTGTGCAGTCAAAGGTATTTAAAAAGTCTATTAAATACACTGCCAGCACACAAATAAATTGGTGGAAATTAATCAGCAAATTTACTTAAGCATTTAATTATTGATTTCTTCTTAAAAATGATAATAATAACAACAATAATAATAACAATAATAATAATAACAACAATAATAATAACAATAATAATAATAATAACAATAACAATAATAATAACAATAGAGCCCTTCTCCCTTTCGGGCGAGGGCTCTAATAATAACAATAATAATAATAATAATAATAGACTTTTGTCAGTTTAAGGATGTTTTACTGACAATTGTGATATACTTTTACTTTAAAAGGGTTTGAATGGAGAATTTTTACTTTTAGTTGAATCACTCATTTTTTTGCTCTAACCTAAGAAAATTATCCAAGCACTTTTTAACTAATAAATATGAAGTAGAGCCCATCTGAACAATTGTAGGAATAATGAACAGTGGCCAAAAAATATTGAGTCTAACATACAGATCATAAACACCTTTAAAAAATATATTTTTAAAGAAGTAAATATGCTTTTTTTTCAAAAGGTAAAGAGAGCCACAGACAAATATCCTCACATCATATCTATCATCCTCCCAGACCACTTCACACTTACATTCTTTACTCACTGAGTCCCCTGGCGGCAAGACTAGGAACAGCAAAAAAAGGAATACCACCATAAACCCGTTAAACAGACTGCTGTATATCATAAATATGAGTTGGAATTGATACATGAGTGTAGGTTATGGAATATAATTTAACATTTATATGATTTTCAAATATACTCATAACCGGTTTTGCATTACCAGTCTGCCTTTTTAATTTCCCTATACTTATATTTGATCGGGTTTAAAATAAAACTGTATATTTTTAGAAAATTGCAATCAATAAAACTCAGACCATTTGACGACTAATTAAAAGTTTATTTCACCGGAAACGACCAAGTCTTGGCTCGGCTGCGTGTATGAAATATTTGTCCGGTGATGGAAATTCGGCTCAGGAATGCATTTTTCCCCCTGTGTGTGTGCGTCGCGGATATTACTCTGACTGGCTGTGAGGTAAGAAAACAAGTCCGTCCCTCTTTCCCGCAGCAAGCCTATTGGTCCAGACGGGACCTCAGGAATGTCCTTTGACTGTTTAAATACCGCTTGTATCGGTAGGAGAAGTCAGTAGAATAATTCCAAGCACCGGAATAAATCCCGGAGAGGAGCTCATAAAGACTTTAAAGCGATCTATAGAAAAATATCGAGCTTCTAAAGGAAGAGAAACGGGATACATATTGGAGGAAGAAAGGACTCTTTCCATCTTTTTCCCTATTTTAAGAAGGATTTTTTATTTTCAAAGGTTTGTAGACTTTTTCTTCTTATTTACTGTATATTTGTTAATGACAATATGTTGCCCAGATGTGTCTGTAACGGAGTGTTTGTCATTCTTGGTTGGAATAGGAATCTCTTGTGATTTCAAGATGATGCTGCGTGGCATCTTTTTGCTGCTGATGCTTTGGAGTTGTGAGGGCGCAAGACTGGCAGGTAAGAATGGAAAATATGTATTACTAAGCTTTTTACCTGTAAAAACTTAGTCACAGGATTTCTGCAGGGCTCTTAACTTTAACAATTGCATTTGTAATTGCAGGATCTATTGTGCTCATTTATCTCTATAACATTTTAAAAATATTCTTTCAAGACAGTCATATTCTTCTAGTATTTAACCATCACAGACTACATTTGTTGTCACAGTAAATATAATATTGCTTGTGGTGTTTCTAAGTCTATATGCATTTTCCTGCTTACTGTCAGTATGAGAGAAAAAAAACTCAACAATGCTCTCCTTTTTTTTTGATTGCAGAGAGTCGGGATGATAACAGTGTATATGATTTATTTGATCTTGCCCGGGTAAACAAGAAACACAACGGAGTGAGTTTGGTCAAAGGGGCAGATCCCTACAGCCCTGCATACAAGATCCTGAATGCAGACCTGATCCCCCCAGTCCCCGACAGCTCCCTCAGGGACCTGCTCGACTCCATTCAGGCTGAGAGGGGCTTCCTCCTCCTGGTCAACCTGAAGCAGTTCAAGAAAAACAGGGGCAGCATCCTGACCATTGAGAAGAATGATGGATCCGGACCCATTTTTGAGATCATTTCCAACGGGCAGGCAAACACTCTGGATGTGGTCTACTCCACCATGAACCAGCAGCAGGTCATGTCCATCGAAGATGCAGATTTGGCCACCGGACACTGGAAGAACATCACTCTGTTCGCTCAGGATGACCGGGTGCAGCTTTTTGTCGGTTGTGAGGAGATCAATGTGTCAGAGATGGATTTGCCAATCCATAGAGTGCTTTCCCAGGAGGTGGCAGACATTGCCAGGCTCAGAATTGCAAAGGGAGCAGTGAGGGACAAATTCAAGGTAAGCTCTATATTTTGCTCAAATGGAAAATCCATTACTGTGCAATGATGAAAAAAAACACTTAAAGCATTATGTTTTCTGCTCAGGGAGTTATTCATGTAAGAAAATGAAGTGTCACTAACTAAAATGTATTTTCCTTCAGGGAGTGCTCCAGAATGTGCGCTTTGTCTTTGGGACCACTCTTGATGCCATACTGAGAAATAAAGGATGTCAGAGCGGAGGTAAGTCTCAAAGGCAGATAAACTGACACCCACACTGTTCTTCAGTGAACAAAAATGTAATTTACTTTCCTTCTCTTTTCCCTCCAAAGCCACCTTAACTGATGTCTTGACCCTGGACAACCCAGTCAATGGTTCCAGCCCTGCTATTAGAACTGATTACACCGGCCACAAAACCAAAGGTGAGAACTCTCCCCTCCGAGAAGTCTGTGCCTCTGTTCTACTGGTCAGTCATAAAGGAAACTTTAAGAGCCACGGTAATTTATTGGACTCTTCCCTCTTGTGTAGATCTGCAGTCTGTCTGTGGCTTCTCATGTGCGGACATCGCGAGCATGTTTAAGGAGCTCAAGGGACTCGGCGTGGTTGTTAAACAGCTGTCAAAAGAGATAGCTCAAGTGGTAAGCTCCAAGGGCCATCAAGGTCTGCTCTCCATCATCATTCACTCCCCCTTCTCCTTTCCTCTCTGCCCTTCCTTCTACTTTCAGTTAATGCATTCCCAGTGCGTAGTCACTTGTCGCTGTAATGGCGGTCCCTGGCCAAGTTCTTAATGAGACCCATGTGAATACACAAATACGTTTGGCTGTCGGTTGCATTTGCACTGCTTCACTAGAGTCAAGCAATGTCTTAATCACGGTGTTGGTCAGTGATTCATCTGTATTGGAACTTTGGCAAAGTGAAAGTTTTCCATCCTGAGCAACCCCCTTCTCTCTCTCTCTCTCTTTTTTCCCCCAGTCTAATGACAGTAATCAGCTGAAAGCTCAAATAGACATCCACGCAGGAATCTGCATCCACAACGGCATGGTGTACAAAGACAAGGATGAATGGACAGTGGATGGCTGCACCGAGTGCACCTGCCAGGTAAGTGTCATCACACCTGCTGGAATGCAACCATCAAACGAGTCAGGAATCAGCAGAGAAAAGAGGTCATAGTGTTTCCTGCATCCCTGCTGTAGTGAAGTGATAATAGTGTTTATGTTAGCACCTCCCTTCAGAATCCCAGTGGTTCTGTCTGAAAGCCATCAACACATTTTATCAACTTCCAACAAAGCAGCATGGGGCCTTTTTCCCCTCCAGCCACATCTAGTGAAGGTTGTTCATGTATTGTGTAATTAATTAGGTGTTAGTAGGAGAGTTTTAGTGAGGATTATGTTTTCTATCAACTCAGCAGGAGTATCATGTCCCTGATAAAGATCAGTCCAATAGGAAATACAACAGTTAGGTTTGGAACAGTTGTTTTAGTCTGTCAGCTTGGCAAATCACTTGTTATTCTTGTACTAATTTAAGTGTTTTCTCTCTCCAGAAATCTGCTACTGTGTGTCGCAAGATCTCCTGCCCTCTGATTCCATGTGCTAATGCAACGGTGCATGACGGAGAGTGCTGCCCTCGCTGTGGATCAAGTAAGCTTTCATAATAACTAACAATAACTTTCATCAGTTTTTTTGTTCTTATTTCTCAATATCTTTTCCTCAACGTAACATCTCCATACCTAATGTTTTTTTCCCTCTGCAGCAATCGATGATGGTTGGTCCCCTTGGTCTGAATGGACCCATTGTTCAGTGACTTGTGGTCGAGGCATCCAGCAGCGTGGACGCTCTTGTGACCGCATCAACAGCAAATGTGATGGCACCTCTGTCCAGACCCGTGACTGCTACCCTCAGGAATGTGACAAACGCTGTAAGTCACTCAACAATCCTGCCACAGACATTGTGATCATAAATATTCTCAGTTTGATGGATTAATTGTGTATGTGGTGCTCACAGTCAAACAGGATGGAGGCTGGAGCCACTGGTCTCCCTGGTCTTCATGCTCTGTGACCTGCGGTGAGGGGGTCATCACCCGGATACGCCTCTGCAACTCCCCCACACCCCAGATGGGAGGCAGGGACTGCCAGGGAGAAGGACGTCAAACCGAAATCTGCAAAAAGTCTCCTTGTCCTAGTGAGTTGAATTTCTGCGGCAAATTATTTGCAATTTTTAAGAGTCTTTGTATTCAGGGGACCATGCTGAATGTTCTCTTTATGACACATTTTAGTTGATGGAGGTTGGGGACCTTGGTCACCATGGGACACCTGCACTGTTACCTGTGGTGGAGGAGTCCAGAACCGCAAGCGTGCCTGCTCTGACCCTGTTCCCAAACACGGAGGAAAGGATTGTGATGGAGACAGTACTGTGTCCCGAGTCTGCAACAAACAGGACTGCCCTATTGGTAAGCATTTAAGATTAAAGAATATTAAAGAAATAAATCATTTTCCGGCATAGAATACAATTTCAAATTCCAATTCTTTCTTACAGATGGATGTCTCTCCAACCCATGCTTCCCTGGGGCAAAATGCATCAGCTTCCCCGATGGCTCCTACAAATGTGGCAAGTGTCCTCTTGGCTACAGTGGAAACGGCATCACCTGCAAAGACATTGATGAGTGTAAAGCAGTCCCTGATGCTTGTCACACACATAACGGAGTCCATCGCTGTGAGAACACCGAACCTGGTTATAACTGTCTGCCCTGCCCTGCTCGTTTCTCCGGTCCTCAGCCCTTTGGAAGAGGAGTGGAAGAGGCAACTGCTAAAAAACAGGTTTGAGTAATTACTTGTTTGCTGTGTTTGTGGATAGTTGCCTGGCTCTTTGCATTTTTTTTTAATATCTCTGTAATTTTCTTCAGGTTTGCAAACCCCGTAACCCATGCCAGGATGGTAGCCACGACTGCCATAAAAATGCAAACTGTGTCTACTTGGGCGTCTACTCCGAGTCCATGTTCCGCTGTGAGTGCAAGCCTGGGTATGCTGGCAATGGTCATATTTGTGGAGAGGACAGCGACTTGGATGGATGGCCAAACACTGACCTGATTTGCGTGGAGAACGCCACCTACCACTGCAAGAAGGTAGCCAGACCCGACATAAACAAAATAATAAAAGGCCATAATACCTATATGCACTGTTATCATGATGATTGCCTTCTTAACCACTATTTTGTTCACTTAATAGGATAACTGCCCCAACCTGCCCAACTCAGGCCAAGAAGACTACGACAAAGATGGCCTGGGTGATGAATGTGACCATGATGATGACAATGATGGGATCCCCGATGATAGGGTGAGTCATCACAGCAGCTTATTTTAGCCTCAAACTGTGCTTTTCCCCAGAGACCATACATAGCAATTAGCAGCAACCATCCTTCCTTTAAGAGGAATATAAGTAGGAATATAAAGTCTCTATATTTGTGCGCTTTCACTAGAAAGTCGAAGTAAAGAGCAAGTTTCAGAGGAACAGTGTAATATAATTCTTAGTGTGGATTTGGAAAGTTGGGCAAGAAAATTGCTGTGGTACAAATTACCAGCTCGCTTGCAGTGGAATTTCACATTCCGACAGAAGTGAGAGAAAAAACAAGGCTTGAAAAGCAGAGTTTTGCTCCTATAAATATCATTTCTTTGAGGAATGACCTATTTTAAAAATGTAATTGTGCATCTCATATTTCTCTATAAATTTAGGACAACTGTCCAAGGGAGTACAACCCTGCTCAGTATGATGCAGACAGAGATGATGTTGGCGACCGCTGTGACAACTGTGTGTTCGAGGCTAACACTGACCAAACCGACACCGACAACAATGGAGAGGGTGACGCCTGTGCTGTTGACATTGATGGCGATGGTAAGTGATTTTCCCAAACTCTGTCCAAGTTGTTCTTTAATGCCCTTCCTCTGCCTTGTGATGCATTTGAACAATCCTGAAAGCTAAAAGAAGCATGTTTCCACTCAACAGGCATTCTGAACGAGAATGACAACTGCCCATATGTTTACAACGTGGACCAGAGAGATACTGACAGGGACGGGGTGGGAGACCATTGTGACAACTGCCCTCTGGAACACAACCCTGATCAGGTATCATCAGATCTCAATCTTAATTCATTTATCTCATGTATCATATACATTTAATTCCTATCCTGAGTATCACCTCTCGTATGGAGGCTAGTGAAAAACTGTGAAGGGAGTTATTTTGAAGTGAGGACAAGAGTCTCACAGTGTGAAAGTTGGTCTCTGAGAAATCTCATCATAAAGGAATTCTATTCTCCTACAGATTGACTCCGATTCAGACCTCGTAGGAGACAAGTGCGACAACAACCAGGACATTGACGAGGACGGTCATCAGAACAATTTGGACAACTGCCCATACATACCCAACGCCAACCAGGCCGACCACGACAAAGATGGAAAGGGTGACGCCTGCGACCATGATGATGACAACGATGGCATTCCTGATGACAAAGACAACTGTAGGCTGGCCTATAACCCTGATCAGTTGGACTCTGATGGTAAGTCACTGTCTGAGTTATGGTCCTCTGGAACATTGGTGCCATTTACCAGACAAATACAGAGTGCCTCTGTTGACTGAATGTCCTTTGGGACTAGTTTTGCAATTCTATTTTTCTCATTCTTATGTTCATATTTTCCTCTCTCAGGTGATGGCCGTGGAGATGTGTGCAAAGACGATTTTGACCAAGACAATGTTCTGGACATCTATGACGTGTGCCCAGAGAACTTTGACATCAGTGAAACAGACTTCCGCAGATTCCAAATGGTTCCTCTGGACCCCAAGGGCACTTCCCAGATTGACCCCAACTGGGTGGTCCGACATCAGGGCAAGGAGTTGGTGCAGACTGTCAACTGTGATCCCGGCATTGCTGTTGGTAAGTAATAATAAGACTGAAATCTCACAGCAAGTTCATTGGCATAAAGTAGTAGCAAACAGACTGTAACCCACATTTTATCTTAATCCAGGTTACGATGAGTTCAGCGCAGTGGATTTCAGTGGAACATTCTTCATCAACACTGACAGAGATGACGACTACGCCGGTTTTGTGTTTGGCTACCAGTCCAGCTCACGCTTCTACACAGTAATGTGGAAGCAGATCACACAGACCTACTGGTCCCACACACCCACAAGAGCTCAAGGCTACTCTGGCCTGTCAATCAAAGTGGTCAACTCCACCACTGGACCTGGTGAGCATCTGAGGAACGCCCTGTGGCACACAGGAGACACCCCAGGACAGGTGAGAGTGGACTTATTGACTCAGGGAAATGGACTTAATTTAAACAAATTTTGGAATTTTTCTCTTTTTAACCACTGAATCTCATCCTTCAGGTGCGCACTCTGTGGCACGACCCCAAGAACATTGGCTGGAAGGACTTCACTGCCTACAGATGGCATCTGACCCACAGACCCAAGAGTGGCCTTATCAGGTGAGTTCAAATCCTCAGACGCATGCCTTATCATTCAAATACATATCTTTGAAATGTTTGAGTATTGTGCTAGAAAAGAGCTAATGCAATCACATTTTTTTATAGAGTGGTCATGTATGAAGGCAAGAGAATCATGGCCGATTCTGGAAACATCTATGACAAGACATATGCTGGTGGGCGACTAGGCTTATATGTCTTCTCTCAGGAGATGGTTTACTTCTCAGACCTCAAATATGAATGCAAAGGTAAGCACATAAGTGATGGTTTGATTTTTTAAAAAAAACATGGTTTCATCATCTTTAGACTTTATTTGTAACTGTTTTCTCTCTGTCATTCCTTTCAGATACATAATTGGACCACAGGGCCTTCAAGACAGAACCAGTCTGTCAGTATATAATACAAGCCTGGATCGATCTCTCTTTAAATTTTTTTTTTCGAGAAATGCACATTGGAGGAATGACGAGCAAGCGAGCTAATGTGAGGTAAACTGACCTCAGGACTTGAAGCCAAATGAAAGTTTATTGATGATTCTCCACCACTGCACCAAACTTAAATTGTGAGCGCAGCTCTGCTCAGAAGAATTTGGCCCTCTCACTTTATTGCTCTGATCTGCATTTGGGAAATGGGCGGGGGGGAACATACTTTATTGCTTTGCACACCTAAACTATTGTTGGTTGGGGGTATTCCTCTGTGGATGAGGGGCCAAAGGGAAGAGTGTTCCATGTTTTATGTTATTCTTTTTTAATTATTTTTGAGCATTAATGTACATCTGCTGTGGACTCAAAGATCGTTGTGTCAGTATGAAGAATGCAGTGGGAGAACTAACTTTGACTGGGGTAAATAAACCCCCTGAAGGAACTGTTGAGGGACCATGGACAGTATAGAATGGCTGTTACAATCAAAGGGAGTGAATGTTGTTTGTGTGTTTGTGCATGTGTGCCACCTGACAAGCATAGTTATGAAGACAACCGCATCTTTTTTTCTTTTTCACCCCATTTTCATGCAAACGTGTACATACGAGGACTTATATTTGGCCGAGGCTTAGGGCTGGCCCAAAACATTCGTCTTCTCAGGAAAGAGTACTAGAAGTAACAAGGAGAGCACAAATTCAGGACAGCACAGGGCCCCAAAGCAAGCGCACTAAACACTGCTTTGGAACAGTTATTATTCGCAAATATTACGTTCATATCTCTAAACTTAAGTGATGGTGTCAAGGGACATTAACAGCAACGGGCCAGTCTTTTTCCTGTCATGAGTGGACTGTTGTAAGTATGGCTGCATCTTTGCATCTTGCCATTTTAAAAATGCTTTCAGCTACTTATTCCATTTTGACAATATCCACTGATGGCAAGGTACAGCATTATATTAGACCAAAACAGTTAAAAAGTTAAGATATAGGCATTTTTTACAGTATCTCTAAATATTCTGCTTCCGCACAGTGTGACATGACTGGTGTGCCTGAGCTTGTGTGTACATTTCTGACAAGGGAAAAACAAAGGAAACCCTTTATGTACAAATATTACCTCATTAATTCTTTTTGTATTGAGGCCAGCAATACACAAGAATCACTTGTCTTAGCAACAAAGTATAAATTGGTTGGCTGTTGTTTTTTTTTTTATAGCAAGACTTAAGTATCATTTATATGCTGTATATAAGATATTTTTGTAGAGAAAGAAGCCCAAACAGGAACGTAAAGGATTAAAGAAATGTTGTCTTGACTGTGTTGTTCTATATGTATTTCCTGTGCATTTTTGGATAAATTATTATGTTTTATGTCGAGGTTATTTCATTGTGTAGATATATGCTATTTAAATAATTTATCTAGAAGCGTAGCCTCATATGGAAGCGTTTCTGTCTGTATAAACCTATTTGCACACTGACATGAGGATGTCTTTGTTATTTTGGTTTTTTGTATGTGTCTTTTTTTAATTAATAGTGAAGCTTTTCTATAAACTCTGTACTATAGTTCCAACTCAAAGTGTTGTTTATACTCCTATCTGGTATTTTGTAATGTCAAATGAACAATAAAGACTTCAGGAAAAAAAACAATCTTGGTTGTTTGGTCTTTTTTAGGCAGATAAACAGTCAAATGGAGAGTTTAATTGTGTGTCTACGGCTTCAATTGAGGCCTTCTTCATAGAAAAGAAAGGGAGACAAGCAATGCTGTGTCAAGCAACTGGAATCTATTAGCTGAGTCTAGTGAAGCCTTGGAGAAAGGGAGTGTCTAGGGAGTAAGCAGCAGGAAAACTCAACATGAAGCATAACCCACTTAAGTAGCACATCCATACAGATCTGATTACACATTACAGAGGCATCTCCTTACACCCTCCAATGACAGCACTTCATATGAGAGGTAGCCTTCAGGAGTTTCACACTAAACTGTGGTTGTGGTCCACTCTTGCCAGTAAAAATGTGCTCTGAAATTCCATAGTTTTCATAAAAATGTCTCCATAAAACATGTCAAAGTAGATGAAGTATCCATACACTCAGTCTACAGCTCACTGATTGTTGTACAGCAAGATTGTGCATCAGTATTTCACCATTAAACACAATTCTGAGTGCTAATTAAGATCTTTCATGGGACCAGAAAGAGCTGTTATCTAAGGCACCAGTGAGAGTCATGCCAGAAAACCCAGACGGTCTCAGTATGTTGCAGGTCTCTTTACATTAGAGGTGACCTCATTTTTACCATACTGAGCTCACTTAGTTTCCATTGCCCCACAAAAGCTGTGTACTTTATCATCCCTACTGAAAATATATAGTGTCAATTACAGAGAGTATTTGAAAGATATATACTGTATATGCTGCATGTGTATCTATAAAGTAACTGAGAAGGATTGCGTTAGTAACAATACAACAGACTGCTCATAGTGTTGTCAGTCCAAAACAGTGTCTGCGTGTGCTAAGGTGTCTGTTCAGATTCCCTGACAGATAGTGCTGCAGGTCTCACTGATAGCAGAGCTCTCTTTTGGGGTTTGACCTTGGAGGCTCACCTGGACGACATGTTTTCAGTCCAGAGGAATGTGAGATAATTCCTTCAGTTTAGAGGAGGTCAGAATGTGTGGGTGAGGTGAAGAGTGAGAAGAACAGGCCTGTAGGTGTCCAGTGCCAGGAGAGAGGAGAAGCAGGACCTCTGAGTCGAGGTCAGCCAGGTGCAGACTCGCTAACTCACACTGTGCAAGCAGGAGCAAAGAGGAACCGTGTCTACGGCTTCACAAATCCCCCAAACAAACAGAAAAGCATAATTCTCAAAGCTGGCCATCTTTTGTCAGTGGTGTCCCATTTCTTAAAAATGAAAAGTACGCTCCAAAGAGGTCACGCAGGGTCCAATTTCAGAAGATCCTACTAATCTGACCCACTCTGAGGCAGATCACCTATAGAGGCAGGAATGATAGGAATGCTGGGAGCTGAAGTGGATCTGATCATTGCTCCTGTTGAACACACACATCCCTCTGTCCTCATTTACAGCCACCTTGGATGCTTAACCACACATTACTAACGGGGACATACTAGCTTTCACAAGAGGGCTTAAAGTTAATATAGTGTTCAGACTTCATCCCACAGATCCGCTGCTATCAGCCGAGTGTTTATGTGTGCAGTTGAACATTCTGCGGCCACCGTAACCGGTTATTAGATTTAATGACAGCAATTTTCTGTTCTCATCTATGATACTTAGGGTTAATACAAAGGGTGGCCCTGCTGCTTGGTTTCCTCATGCAGGGCTGTAAACACAAATAAAAACAACGAAATGTGATCCAGCTGTATATTGAAAACATGGAGACACATTAGGATAAAAATAACAGTTCTTGCCAGTAGTTTCCCCATTAACTGACTGAATTACCATTGTTTAAATGCTTACACATTGTAAATTTTGTTCATTATCAGTTGATGCATTTTTATGTAAGTCAAGTTAGTTATATCTACATAAATCAAGTTTCACAATGTGCAAACCCTCTAACGGAATTTCTGATGCAGAAGTTCAAAATGTCCTTCATGTTGTTGACATATAATGGTATTTAAACATGGTAGATACAGTCATTTTTCTCTGACAGCCAAATAGTGACATCCAAGGAATATCTCTTGGTAGAAGGACTTCAGATGGTTTGGGCCTATCAGTCATTTTTAGGGTCTCCTGGTGAATTCATCTCAAGATCCTGGGCCCAGCTCTCTGTCACCTCACATTCATCCAGCAGATCAAGTAACTGCTCTTCAGTCAGGTCTGCTGACTCAATCTGCAGGTAGACACAAACACACAGTTTTGCCCAGGTTAGGGTTATATACGTATAAAACACAACCAAGAAGCTCTCCAGATGTGCAAAAAAAAAAAACCCTCACAGAAACCCAGAAACAAAGAAACCTTTTTACTATCAATCAGACACTCACAGCGGACATCTGGCAATATCGAGGTCACGTCTATTATGCAAAAGACAGATTATTTTTCAGCATTAGGATATCTTTTCAATATCCTCCCTTAAATTTATTCTTATTAAGAGCATCCTCTACCGGGCTTAAAACTCAGTACTTGAATAATCCAGGCAATGTGTTTTATTAATGTACGACCTGTGATAACAGTGGCAGGTCATAATGATAAACTTCACTACTGCTGTCGTCCCCCATGCCTTGCTGGAAGCTAACCGGGATAAAAAAACTTCCACTTGGATACAAGTGTTGTTTTTCTACTGATATGACAGACTCCTTACAGACAGCCTGATGGGAGTACACGCAAGTTCAAGCAGAGAAGCCAGCTTTCTTCAAAACTAGGTTACGAGGATAAGGGTTCAGAATTTAAAAAACTGTCAATATTCATGGGAGGGATGTGCTATCTGGCAACTGCATCTGTAATTTCTGGTTTTCAAACTATTTGGCTATATAAACTTCTAATACTTTACCGTAATAACAAGGTGAGGGATGATTAATTTACCTATGCTCGAGTGTTCAGAGACATTTGCCATCCCTTGGTGTGAGAATGCACTGCTTTGTTTAGACAGCTGCAACTCAACAGTCAATTTGTTCCAGTAATATCAACTCATTACCTTTCATGACATGAGCGTTGCGCCAAAAAAATGTATCAAGAAAAGCCAGACCTTAAATCTTGAGTTGAATCGTAATCATTGTCCTCATTCCCTCAGCATGTGACTCATGTTTCTACAGCGGATGCCATCCCACATTGAACAGAATGTCCCTGGCCTTAAAGAAGAGATGTCCTGAACCAGTTACTCTGTTTCTGATCCTGATATGATTCATGTGTCCTTAATTGGTTCTTTTGGCCATTAAGGGGTACTGAAACAAGCTGCGAACACAACATTGGCATATTATCACATAATTAAGTTGTTATGGCCAAGTTGTTAGCAAATGATTTTTATTCACACATCAAACAGACACGGCGCAACAATATTGTTTATCTGGAGTCAATATAATTCCATGTTTTTCTCAACAATATTTTCTCAACAAGTGTCTAACAGTGTGCAAACATGCAGACAAAAGAGACTGATTAATGGAGTTTTGTTTTGTCCAACACCAGAAACAGTAAATGTTCATCATTTTAAACCTAAGTTTGAAGTGTGGGCTCGCTGTTATAAAATATGATGACAGACATTCAAAGCTTAGTTTGAAAAACTCTGAAGAGGCCTTAAATGCCAACGGGGCAGTGCTTGGTCTGATGACAAGCAGGAAAAAAAATGGCAGCCTAGTTACAAATGTTTTCAAATATGATGTGTTTCTCATGTGAATAAGGTAACAGAATCCATATTCCTTTTCGATCAACAATGTCTGAATGACCTGAGTTATGTCCGCTGTTGAGTTGCATCAATTCAACCAATCAGAGCAGTCACATGTGCGACATGTGACTTTTAAAATCTGGCTAAGTAACACTTCTCTCACAGACATCCTATCAAACCTGCCCCATATTGGATAAATGGTTGTGACTGACTGGCCAACAACCACTGCTAAATGGGAGGGGGGCCAGACCCATCTGCCAAATCGAATAAATTATGACTTCAGCAGAAATGTCTGGGTTCCAGGGTAAATTCTCAGCAAACAAGCGATCAAACTTATTTGCCAAAATGTCAGATTATTATTCTTTTTTTCATTCATTTGATTAAAAGTATTTAAAAATACAGTTTTGACATCCACAGATACAAAGTTTACTCCTTTTTTGAATTAAATCATTTCTTTTCCTATTTAATAGTTAGAACTGAGGGCCATCACAGGCCTTCTGTTCTTAGACAGAGATAATATTTTGCCCATGCAGTTGTTTTCATCTCTTTCCCCACATCCCGCTGAGTCACTCGAGACAAAATCACATTCCTGTGTCTCATCTATCCCATCTAGCTGAAGCTAATACTCTTCATCGATCATCTCTTTTCCCACTCTGACCAGACCACCCTCTGAAACTCTACAAACCCTCACCAGGACCCAGGTGCTGATATACATCTCTACCAGACGATCTTGTCAATGTTCAAAGTTCTCCAGACTGTAATGACCCCCCCTTCGGTCATGGCAGGTTGGACCACGTTACTCAATTACCCAGACGCTGCATTTTATCCCCAACCGATGGACAAAAGACCACAGGCACCATGGACACATTCCAACCTTGTTGCCCCCTGCAGCACTGCATGTTTTTGTCCTTTGACATGCATGTAGTAAGACATGGCCCTTTGCCTGTGGACTTGACACCTTCACCTTTAAATGTTGAAGGAAGATGAATAGAGCCTCTGTGTATGGCATGTGTTTATTTTTGTGCATGTCTGTTATATGGATAAACTACTGCAGACTTGGTGGGTATTGCAGATGCAGCAGCATCCCTGCCATGTATATTTTACGTTTTTTTACGTATGTTTTAATTAGTATAACTGGCACCCCTCTGAGTTAAAAAAAAAGATTTATTTGGCATGGAAACTGTCACATAAATTTGCAAAAACATAAGTGTGCAATTACTGGGACTTGAGACGAAGGGCACAAAAAAAGTCCACTGGTCAACTCCAAGCATGTCAGTGTTTGGGTATTCATGAATGGGGCAATAAAAGTGCCCCACTGGCTTCAGTATTAACAGCCAGAAATGCTTTTAACCAGCACCAGCCGTCTTGGACTTGGGAACTATGAGTTACACTTTCCTACAGAGAGGAGAGAAGACAAAATGAAAGACAGAGAGAGTATTTTTACATGTGTGACAAAGTGCTGTGACTCTTTAAAAGTGGTTAACCTTCAGTGCCCTTAATACTAGGGAGGCCAAGGGTGTCTGTGGGTGACTGATATGTGTTTTCCTGTCTGTCTACTCTTTGCAGAGCCGGTTGAATAGAAGTAGTAGAGCTACTTCAGCTGAGTTATCACCCAGGGATTCCCCTGCAAACATTTCAGTAAACAGCACAGTAATGAGCTGAGAATACAGAAAAAGCAGTCCAAAGAAAATAAACGATATGTTTGATTGAGGTTTATTCCCATGAGGATCTTTTCTTCCACTCGGTTATAACTGAAGCGGCAACAACAATGCTGAGCATGGCTGGAAGTTTGTAAACAGAGCATTACTATCAAACAGAATCAACCAGGAAATGGATGAAAACAGACTGAGAGGACAAAACTTTTATCAGAACTGTACAGCCATTTGTTTTTAAGCTGTCATGAGTAGGTCTCGTGCAAGCATCCACTCCACACACTGCAAGAGAAGATGGAAGTGAAGAGAGTAATATTTTTTAATGACCATGTGTCAATGATAAGAAGTGTGCAGCTGTGTAAGCTGCTACACTTCAGACAGCTTCTGGACTTTTTCCAGACATACTTTCTCTGGCATAAACATGTGAAATAAAAGCTGGAGGTAGAGAATCTCTAGTCACTATCATTTATGTTATGCTCACACTAATTTACTGAGCTAGACGTGGAAGAAAGAAACTAACAACAAACACTTTTTTTTAGGATAACTTTATTCTTTGCAAACACTGTTCTGTTCTATGATTGCTTTTTGGTTGAAGTGCATCCAAAAAAGGCTGCATGTTCAAAGCCTCTCCCTCTGTCGTTTTTCCCTCCTGGCCTGAGCAAGTTGTTGTGAACATTTTAATTGATTTTAGTCGGAACAATAAAGCAATAACAAGCAAATGGTTTTGACATGGCTGCTCATGAACCCAACACATTATTAGGTAATTATCTGTTATTCCACAAATGAATGATCCCACTAATGATTAGGGCAGCTTTTGCCCTGGGCACATCCGCTCCCTTTTGAAAAGATAAAAGTTAGAGTCTAATGGTTATTGTCTGGATGCCAGCATGACTGCTCCAGACATCTCATACTGCTCCCTGCGCTCTTGTGCTCACACCTGCTATCTAGACCCAGCGGGGTTATTATATTCGTCTCTGTCTGGCCTGTAGCCACAAAAGGCCATGTGTGGAGAAAGTAAATGTAATGAGGAACCTCTGCCACTGCTCAGATGGGCAACCCTTAGCGTTGTATACACAGTAATTTGTCACGTCACTCCCCTTACTTGCTTCGGCAGCATCCCTGGTGACGGATGAGTTCAATGTATGTCTTTGCCCTTCAGTCAACTTGCTCTTTCAAAAAACATTGGCAGGTCGGATGAACCCCCAATCTGTAGTAAAAGATCAAGCTTCCTGGTCCCTGTCTTGGATCAGTTCCCTCTTAGAGAAAAATTTCTGATAAAGTCAAAGTGTTTCAACCCTGCAGCTATCTCCCCTTCAATGTACCACCACCTTCAACAGCTAGCTGTTGGCTACTGAAAGCACAGGGTGCAAGATGGTTTACCTTAAGTATGGGCAGCTCAGCTTTCAAGGTCAAGGACTTCAGTCACATACCTTGGCTCTATCGGTCACAGACCCAGAGGCCTGTCCTCCTCTAATATCGAGAGGAATTTTAGTCATTACTCTCTTTATGCTTCTATTGAGATGCTAGGTACTGTCTGCGATAGCACACTGATGACATTATGTATGTGCACTGAGGTTAGAGGGAAAAAACAACGCTAAACGTCAGATGATGTGAATAATGTTGATAATTTACCCCAGGGACTCTCAGGGGAATCTCATTAAAGTCAGTCTATTCGTGAAATCTGGCTAAATCCCAATATCCTCATTCTACCCCATCATTTGTGCATTTGGACACAGTGTGACTGTCTGTGCACTTTACTCACACTTGGCTCTGACATTAAATTAAGCCTGTTGTGAAAAAAAGTTGTCAATTATCAGGTGATACGGCTTTAGTTCAGGTGTTATAACATGACCAAGAGGTAACGTCTAGATTGATAACTTAAACAAGCTTGCTCTAGTTAAACAAGCTAGGCTAATTACTAGTAATTTTGTAGCTGAAACTAGTTAAGCTAGCTTGTAAGCTTCAAGTTTCCAATTGGAAAACAACCCATCATAACGCAAAAGGGCCATCTCTTATTTGGTAAAGTATAGATGTCTCAAATTGCTCAGGAGATGTGGGGAAATATGTCTTTTAACAGAGTTTGTCAGCTACAAGACTATGTAGTACACACAGAATGTCTTCTTGCAATGCTAGATCTCAAATATCAGTCAACAGCTGCCATAGTGAATATGTACCCAGAGGCTCACAGTAGACATTTCCACAAATATGTCCAAAACCACTTTGAAAACCGTGAAAATATTTCCGTATAAGTAAGTGAGAAGAATTCAAATTTGAATCAACTTTAAATATTTGAATTAATGGTAACTTTTTTGAGAGGAGTTTTAACAAAACAGTTGCCAATGCTGCAGTAGAGACAACAGCACACAAAGAGTTTACAGCTATCAAAGCACACATCAGAAAAAAAATTAGAACAAAAATGATCTATGGCCATTAGCGTAAACACCTCTTGTCCTCTACAATTTATTAGGCACAGTGGTACAGGAAAAGCAGAGACTGTCATGGAGAGCATAAAGTGGCACTCAGGAGCAGACAGCGTGACAAGCCAAAGGCCAACAGCCAGCAGCCATGTTA
Source organism: Acanthurus tractus (assembly GCA_029783725.1). Taxonomy (NCBI): domain Eukaryota; kingdom Metazoa; phylum Chordata; class Actinopteri; order Acanthuriformes; family Acanthuridae; genus Acanthurus; species Acanthurus tractus. The sequence goes on along the minus strand of JAQNCA010000007.1, from coordinate 14,486,660 downwards.
ATGCTGGAATCGAGTCGAGAAGAGGGTGAGACAAGCTGAAAGCAAGAGAATCCCTTTTCTCCGTGGCTCCTCTTTTCTGGCAACCCTAACTATGGAAAAAGTTGTGAAACTGCAGGCTTGGCCCTACGATGAGGCTTAACAAAGCCTGAACAGTGAACTGAACAGATTCAAGGCAGCCTTAGAGGTTCATGGGTACATTTTTTGCATTGCAAGTCCTGAAGGTGTGAGTTCATGTTTACTCTGCTTTGCTTCCCTTACTCAGTTCTACTGAGTGATACAATCTCTCAAAATCTGATCCTTAAAATCAGAACAAAGCCTTTTGTAAATTATGGCTGGTCCAAAACAAACATAAAGGCTGTTTGGCATAATAGACAAAAAAATGAAAGCCTAACCCAGTGATTAGTACTCATGAGGCGAGAGATTTCCCTGCTGGAACATTCCTGCTTTACTGTAAAAGCTGGGATTGTCCTTCCTTTTGGAGTTGATGTAGGAATGCAGCCAAATAAGGCTGAAGAAAAACTAGCATCAGAAGAATCACAGATTTACCACTTAAGATTGAAAATTACCCTGCTGAACTTGTGTTATCTCCTCTTTCTGGAAGAGAACAATGACAGCCCTTCCATTAATACCTTTCTTTTTAAAGGAAAGGCCAATACTTTCCTGAACAGGCTTATATTAATAACAGAAATAAAAAAAACAGAAAATCAAAGGTGAGAGGAGGGATTCTTTGGCACAGAGATGAATTTCACTGGAATGGGGAACTATTTGGATTGAGAGTAAGGAGAGGCACATATGACGCACAAAATTGCATGTCTCAGATCTCAATCCAACCTAACACAGGTTTTGTTTAAATAAATCACGGCAAAAAGGTAAATCAAGTAGATCCCTTGACAAACACTTTTCTTAACACACTGGAATACATCAAACTGAGGTGTGGAAGCTGTTGTCATTACTGCAAAGTATGAGACTAACCATTTGAACATTTCCCAACTTTACAATAGGCACAACACTTCCACAGAAGGCCAGAGTAAACACAGGGCGCTTTACTTCCAATTTGTAGAGAAAACGCCTATTATCCAATCCATCTTGGTAGCTTAGTTTTGTTTTTGTTTTTCTGAGATATCACACTTCAGTAAAACATTTATATTTCAAACATATTCCTAAAACAAATTCATTAACTGTGAACATCTTACGTTGGCTAACTTCTCTGGAATTGCACAGTTTATTTTCTCACTTTTGTCATCACTGACTTTAAACACAATTCTTTAAAAGGTCAAAGAAACAAAAAGCATTTTTGAGACAACAGAAACAGGGCTTACGTATTTTCAAGTATTTATCATTTCATAGAAGAGAGCAGGCTCATTAATGGTTTACTGTTCACATGACAAGCTATGCATGCCAAAGGAGGATAATAGATTACTTAGTTCAAAAATAAAAGAAAAGTTATATTATGTGGGAAATTTACTTTTTCATTTTCATGCTGAGAGATAAATGGGAAGATTGATATGCCTCCCTCATCTATGTAAAAAGTGTAGAGCAAGGATGCTATTAGCCTAGCTTAGCTTAACTTTAAAATTGACAGTGGGAATTAATAAGAAGGCAGCTCAAGCTCTAAAGCTCACTTGACACATAATTTCTAGTAAAATCCATACCTTAATAAAAATGAAAAAACTGCACTGAGAGTTACATGCTGTGCATATTTTGTAGTGAACAACTACAATGTGCACTGAGTTGTAATATCACTGTTAGCTTGGCAACATTCAGCTAACAGTGATATTGAGATAAGTGCTCTCCAGCCGAATGAACTTCCCTTAGGAACAGTCCAAAAACTGTAAGTCATCATTTTACAGGTTAAACTGGTTAGATACAAAATGTGAAAAAGTTTTGGAATGTTTTTTAAACTTTTGAGGGGCCATGCTAAATGTTCCCCCTTGCTTCATTGTCTTGATACTAAGCTGAGCCAACTTAC
>JAQNCA010000007.1:14447739-14484591 GCA_029783725.1 Acanthurus tractus | reverse complement strand
TTTTTTAAACTTTTGAGGGGCCATGCTAAATGTTCCCCCTTGCTTCATTGTCTTGATACTAAGCTGAGCCAACTTACCTATAGTATGGTCCCTGAAAACAAGCTCATTTAAGTAAGTAAGTTTGCCTGTCTTGAACTGCTCTGACTTTGTTGTAATTGCTCAATTTCCACCGCAAGAAATAATTATTTTCACAAACTAATCTCTTCTTTGTTGCCACTCCCTCACAATCCAGCCGAGAGCCATGCACAAAGCCAAAAGACCTGGCACACACTTCAAGATGCAAAAAGAATGCAGGAACACGTTTGAGTTACTGATGATATACAAATCAACTTTATGACTATGCTGAAACTGTGTGAAACTGCCCTCCCAGATAGATTCCATACAAATAAATCTTTTCTAACCACAAAACAAGCCCAGTGGTACTAAAAATATAGACGGTGAGTGTGTTGTTTACATTTTAGTCACTTACTGGGTTCAATCATTCAATGACAGTACATAAAATGCAGACACACAGCTAAATGCACAGTGCAGCTACACCAGTAGTTATGAGACTGGTGGTTCTGATGCTTTGTGATCATAATGAGGGAATGGTTTCCTCAAACGCAGCTTGGCTTAATTAGCAAAAATTTCCAATTGTATCTCCTTAATTAGGCCAGGAATAGGCTTGGGTTTCATGGCGTGGTGGCTTGTTTGATGAAAGGGTGTGGCAGCCACTTTATATTTTTATTACCTCACTCAGCAAAAGGGGCATCTTTAATGTTTAAATTAGGCACATATACATCATGTTGTGGTTCTTCAGTGTGAGAACTGGTGTTTAGGATAACACATTTACATGTGTTTCAACCCCAGCAGGGCTGCAAAGAAGCAAATAGGTAGTTTGTTGTGCAAGACTGGGAGCAGCTGCCTGTTCGAACACTGACAAAGTAAAACCACTAGATCTACCTCAGATGTTTTTCTTTCTTTTCACCCAAAATTTAAAGTCATAAATGTCAGAGAAAGCAGAAATCAGCACTGTTCACCTTTGTTCTTGGAACATTCTTGTGGTGTGCCTTTAGCTACAGGGTTTGGGCAAAGAGTGACAGTTTTGGTGGTTGTAACTCTGCAGAGGCTCCTAAAACCAGACGGAGCTCAGTGTTTCTAGGAAACACAGTGGGGTGTGGGACATTGAATCTCAGTGAAGAATGCTAGAAAGCAATTAAACACTGAGGAGGACAAAAAGCCATCAGTGGAGTAAACATCCATCCTCACTCTCAGATCAAAGCTGTGTGCAAAGCAAGGCAGAGAAGGATGAAAGAAATTGTAAATCAAAACACACATTTTACATAAAACTGTAAACTGTAAAAAGTGAGTATTAAAGATTGAAAGACAAAGAGAGAGAGGAGAGAGAAAAGAGGAAAAAATATGTGCCTGTAGAGACGTGAATATTGCATGTGATTTCATTGTTCCCTTGTGAGAATGACTGAGAATGAACTATGCACTTGTAATAATTTGTCAAACACGTGTCTTCGGATAAAAGCACTAAGGAGTATTAAAATACACAACATAGACAGTGCGAGTACATAAGCACTTGTGAGAATTTGAGCACATGTTTTGTTGTATGTGGACTAACATGGCTGCTTTGAACTCACAGTCATCTCTTGGCCCCGGCTCAGGATCTCCAGCTGGTGTTGGATCTCTTGGAGCCGCCTCTCCTGCCCTCTCCTCTCCTTTATATCCTGCAGGACCTTCTCTGCTGGCTGCGGGTCGCCATCGCACTTCCAGCCAACCTCTGAGCTATGGCCCTGAAACACAACAGACGTGGCTGGTTCTCACAGGGAGCAAACAACTCATCTTACATGTGGTCACACTTTGGTTCTGGCCTAGAGCTGTGCTAACGGTTGGTGGTCATTACTTAGAGACATTTAAATTGGGATCAAACAACATTTAACAGTTCATCTTATTTCATTGATGTGAAAACTTGTGAGTTAAATATGCATATCTCTGTTAAAATGTCAGCATGGTGATGGTTGTGGAGTTAAGAGTTAAGGAAACATTACGTCTTTGTTTAAACTACAGGCAAATCAGATTTGAAGACAGACAGTCCAATCTGTCATTTGCAAGTAATCAGATCAGATTTGTTTAACTAGACATCATCAATTTATTTGCATGAGTTGCTTGAAAACAATCAAACTGGTCTTCTCTGTCAGAAATGAATAAACTCAGAGATCAGAGAATTGTGCTCGAAACCAAATCTGACTTCCAGACTGAGTCAGATCAGGAGAAATTAATCAACCACCTCCAAGCTTACTAAAATACATAGCAGGTGGACAGAAGTTTGAACAAGGCCTAAAGGTTCTTTGATGCTTTTTACAGGCAGCACATAGTAAGAGCATGTACTCATTAACAGCCCAAAACCTTGGCTACAGTCCACATGAGGTCCAACATAAATCACACATTTATAGTATCCACGTGCGGGTTGACACAATAGATGATAAGCAGCATCCAAAGCAAATGTTGAAAATGGGTCAGGAGGAAACATGTGAGTTAAGTCTGGAAGACAAATCCAACAAACAGTTGATAAGTGAACAGCTCATCTTTGTCTGACCACAAGTTGGATCTTTTTGGAGAGAACGATCGAAAAGTCATCAGGTTCATATGACATACTTCGATGTTGGGTTCATCACACATTTTTAAATAGGTCATAAGTCGGTCAAGGACCACGCTGATACTGAAGTGCTGCTCTTCGACGAAGGAATAGCTTCCGCAGATGAAGTATGATGAACAAAAGCTGATGAAAGCAATGTTTCAGTATGGTTGTGCCAAATCTACAAGGATGAGTCAAGTGTTAATATCCTTCTCCACCCCACCCACAATTCATTTCTTCATGAGTAAGGATGGAAAAACAGGGGAAATTGAGCAGAGCTGTAGAGACTGACCAGTGAATGACCTGTGGTACAGCCATATCGTGACCTCTAAAAATACACAGCTACTCTATAAAAGCGGCAGCTAGGTCAAAAAAATTGTTAGGTCTGAGAGGATGTTGCCAACCGCAGGACTGTTTTGGAGTGTCAGTCCAGCGCCATGTGGTTGAAATCTCCATCTCTCTTGGTTAGTCTGGATGCCAGGCAGACATATGTATGATCTAATAATGTTGAAATTGATGGATATTTCATAAAATGTCGACATCTCAATGGGGACTTGCATAGAGCGAAATGGTAGGTTACCAGAGATGGCTGGATCCAGCAGAAATTGTGAACTTAAGTACTGAGTTACTAAATCTATTATGACACATTTATGATAGGATGTAATCTTAGTTAAGCCTCGGGTAGGAGGGGAGTTCAGCTAAGTTGAACCAGAGTTGAGAAGAAGAATGAATTCTTCCGCCCTTGTTAATAACAAAAACAGACATGCTTACCCGACTAATATCACAAATTATATTTGCATAGATTTTAGGTAACTGAACTACACCAGCGCAACATCATTTTTACATTTAGATCCAGGCAAATCTAAGCATCTTCATATATTTGTGTGTGGCCTCACCTACCAGTGCCCTTTTGTCCTCCTATAGGGAAATAATAACAGCTTCTATCTGAAGCCTCTTTTAAGTGGTCGTCACTTGAGCCCTTCAGTTAAGACTCCCTCATCCAGACTACAAAAACCAGGAACTAGACGGGATCAGACTCCTGTCATGCACCAGAGTGAGAAATACGGTTTTCCAACCAGGAAAAATAAAAATTAAAGTCTAGCTTTACCACCATCCTTACACCACTAAATGCATGTTTCTAAAAAAGCCCAAATCTTTGGGAGAAAAAGTTTATTTAATTTGGAAACAACATCTGCCCTACTTTCACTGCAAACTTTAAAATTGTCGGTAGGGCTTAGCGATGATAAAGCTATTATTATTTACAAAAAATTGCATGAATTTTGCATGTTTGCTACATATCTTACTAAAGCTGCTCTGTGGCTAAATTAATACCCGTCCAATTCTAGTGAGTGGTCCAGAGTATTTAAATAGAGTCCATATATACTTTGCTAAATGGACCCTAACGACAAAAAAGATGGTCTGTGTCAGTTCCTCATAAGTGTATCTCTGTTTGTTCGTAGCTGATTTACATTAAAAGGAAATAAAGCAAATTTGAAAGGTTTACATAGTTTCTTACATACGCTATCGTAAGTGACACCTGGGTTGGACTCAGATGCCTCTTAATGTCCCGAGATCCTCTTTTCTCTCCTCCCCTGACACGAGTAATGAGATGTCTTCCTGATTCACACTCTTTATGGGGTCCAAATCATCAATCAACTTCACTCTCATGGCATGTTTACACAGGGTGTGTTTCAGACATGTTTTTTATTCATTCATCTCATGTGGGCCTGACAGAACAGAAACACTCTTGTTATTTTCAATCCAGCTGACACGGGCTAATCTAATGTCTAGTGTTTGATTTGTTATATCTTTATTTTCTGCTTTCTATTACAATCAATTTTCTTCCATTTTAAACACATATTTACAGTGAAAATGCAGGTTTCCAACATTTAATTATGTGCCTGAACACCTCCTGTGTGTGATGGTGTGTTATGAAAGAGCTAAATTTTATTTTTACAATTGTCTTTATGGAATACTATGTAAAATGCTAATTATGGATATATTTCTATAAAACAAAATACATGTATGGACTCCAACAATACAAAGGCCCGTGCGAGCAGGCTGTGCACAGATAGACCCCAGCTGTTGCTTAAGCAGCTGCCCTTTTGACCTCTTAAATGTGGCCCATGGCATCGGTTATTAATTAAAAGCGTGAGGCAATAGCAGATAACTGCAACTGAGTGCTAATAACTACCAGACAGCACAAGCCTCTGCCCCTCCCTCGTCACAGCCACTGTACGAACAGCCACTGACAGCCAGGTAACCACCGTGTTTGTCCTGGCCTCGACATCGTTACTGTTTTGAATTTAAACCACTTAAAAAGTCAACCATCAATCAACCATTAAGCAAGCTACTCTGATGGGAAATCACACCGTCTCCCTCTATCTCTCTGGTAGATTATTCAACTGCCTGGTACAAGCAGAGACCGACACCAAATCGCTTTTCCACTTTCATGTGTTCTTTATAAACCAAAACTAAACTTCAAATAAAGTTTACATCTCCCACACCACAGCTCTGATAGTTCATAGAAACAAAACTCACCATGAGGTTTTTGCAGGTTTTTGCAAACTGCAGCATACATGTCTGAGATTCATAAAGGATGTATCCATGAAAAACAGCATTCTTCATTTATACACAAACATAGTCTATCAACTCAAAGGTGGTGGATTTAATTAAGAAAATGTGAATAAATTTTATTTGTAAACAAACTGGGAGGAAACAGAAGAATTTTTATGGATCCTATGTTAAAAACAAGGCTTTCTAATCAAAAAGCAAGCACAAGAGAAACTTTAAAACAAGCCCTGCATTTCAGGCACAAATGTAGAGAATAAACATGTTTTTATAAGGCTAGTTTTAATGTATATGAACCACTCTACCCCCAGAAAATACTTTTTATTTGTCTCCAACACTTAGTGGATTTAATATCAAGTTGAAGAACTTTGAAGTAGAAATTGTCCCCAAAGCGTGTCTGTGTGTCAGAGGAGCATCTCGGTACATGCACATGGGACATCAACAACCATTTGAACCTCACTGCAGAACATGATCCTTCATTTATTTATACAAAGTGTGAATGTATAAATACGGAACGACAGGGCGTTTACAGGAACTTGTTTGTGCAGAGATGAAGAAATGGTTTTCATATTTTTGTATTCTGTGTTTGTGTCTGCTGCTGTCGTCACCTTCTGATCTGTTTCTCTGGTATTTTTTGGCAGAGAAGATGCTTTAGATTTGTGGTGTCTTTGTGTTATAAGAGCAGATAAATAATGGAACTCTCAAATGGCAGAGTGACTGTTCCTTCTTTCTGCGGAAATCACTCGAAGACACTCGTTTGAATCATTCAAGTCAAAACCTAAAATCAACTATCACAAATTTGCTTTAAAGAGGTCTTTAATTTATTCAACAGTGCACAGTTTTTCCTCTTAATTTAGATACAAAAAAAACCTCCAGAAAAAAATTTTAAAAAATAGAAACAGAGTCTCTGGGTAACCTGGTCATTTTATAGAAATCAGTACAAAATATAGGCATGTGTATGAGTATTGAAACAGCAAGGGAGAGCTTTCCAGCTCTGTAACTTTATTTCCTATACATAATTAAGAGAAGGTCCCCCCTTTTTTTATTGCTTAGGCACCTTCCCACTAAAATGTCTGTGCATGGCCCTGCATGCAAGCATCTTTGTAATGTTAAACATAGGCACAGTATAACGTGTACTACAGTCTAGTGTAGCCTGTTACATTGCCCTAACATTTGCTTAATACCTCTAAACACAGGGAGGACACGAATGTCAGTTTCGAATTTCATAGCAATCCATCAAACAGCTGAGATATTTCATTCAAACCACAAACTCATGCTCATGCTGACACAGAGAAAAAAAGTCATGAGATCACGAAAGTCAGAGGGCTTCACTGTCTAGAAACTGTGAATATCTCTACAAAATTTAGTGCCAATCCATCAACTTGACGTGGCGATATTTTATAAGTGAAATCTGCCAGTGGGGCTACAGGAAAACTCCAGACATTGCTAAGTCTCTAAAGATCACAACGAAATCTTTAGGATTTATTTTATTTTCAAAATTTCATGGCAATCCATCAAAAAGTGGTTGAATTTTTTTATTGTGGACTAGAACGGTGAATGAACTGACAAGGTCATGGCCATTCTGACAGTGACACTGCTGGCATGGCTAAAAACACTGCACTGAATGTAAACTGTATTATATCAGTGTCATTCAAGGATAATAAACAGGTTGGTTCTTGTGCTTGACATATATTGCCAGGAAAAAACAGATTTAATATTACTGGCAATACTGCATGTGAATAGCTAATTGATCTGACAAGTGACAATTGAAAGCTGTATGAGGTCATAAGTGTTAAACTGGCACCGGGTTCAATTTCTGTTTCATAAAAGACCCACAAGCCTGTAACTTATTATCTGCAGTATTTTGACTACAGTGTTTCTAAATATACAATCGATTGAACAGTAATAAATGAGTGCAATAAGTTTAGATCCATTTCCAAGGCATTGGCACGGGTAAACAGAAGTCAAATCGTAGTAATGATTCACTACTTGGAAAAGAAAAGTGAATGTTTTTTGACCTTGATAGACACCAGCAACTGTTGTAATACATTACGCTCTTGGTGCTTCTTCTCTGGAATGAGTGGTAGTTTTAACTTGAAATTAGGTTAGACTGAGTGATTTCCAATTAGAGCTGGGACAAAAGCTCAGGGTTCAGCTCATCTGAGCATCCACAAAAAGTTGCAATTGGCTCTACTTGAAGTAGCTGCTTGAAGTTCTGTTGACGTTCTCCAATAATCACATCTGGGTCAAAGGACTATTGGGACGCCACAAACAGCCACACTTTGTTTCCTTTGAGTATGAAAAACATGTCAAATATAATTATCAATCAGGAGAAAAGTATGTCAGCCAATTGATGATGTTGAAATGAATGCCTTGCAGTTTGCTTTTGCGTTGCACTGAAAATATTACAAAATATTACACTGGCTGCCAAGTTCACCTTGAATGCAGCATGATTGTTATTAAAACCGAGATAAAGCTCATTCGTGCATGATGTGACAACTCCTGAGAAGCTGTCCTTGTTTTACCTTATGGTTTAGATTTTGCTTTCCCACAAACGGAGAAAAAACAAATGAAGGATGTGCCAATGGCCATGAGCAAAACCATTATGAGTAAATTACTTGTATGGCTTTTAGGCAACTTTAGCCAAGCTTGCATTTCACAGCGATTAAGTGATTACTGACCCTGTGATCAATTTTATGATTTCAAATAGAAGCAATACATTCCATACTGAAGCTGTCATGGCATATGAGTGTGAAACAGCTGCAGCGGTTGATGGATGGTCCGCTGTAGTCCAAAGCGAGGAAATACGAAAAAGAGCACGGGATTATTTTATGTTTATAATTCAAAACAAATCTTGGATGCATAAAGCTAAGCAATACTAAGTGTGCTTCATCTAGATGTTTATATTAACAGGAACATATATCATGTCAGTCATATAATTGTTTTTAGACAGTGAAGAGGGTTATTAAGATTGTTAGCCTGGAGCACCTTCTCCGCTCTAATATGGATGACAGCGATTTGCCAGACAAAGCAGCTGGATCTGCTACACAGATGCTCTCAGACGTCTCCGAAACAGGGAGAAAACAAGCTAAATAACCAGGTCACCTAATTGAGGTGGAAATGTTCTCCTGCATCCTGTGTAATATATTCATGGCACGTGGTTGTACCAGCCCTACTTTCCTTCAGGTTCCCTCTTACATCAGGTGTTTAGGAAGACAGCCTTAAGCTGGACCCAGAGTAGCTGAGAGAGCTTGATGACTTTGCTAACACACTCAAGACACTCGAAATAGGAAAGTGTGCACTGAGTATGCAAATCCAAAGAAGTGTCAGCACTATCCCTATACAGTAAACACTGCTCTATTGTCCAAACAAACTAATTCATACAACATGTGAACTTTTCTACCAAGTTCTTCATTCCTTTTTTTAAACTAGCAAAGGTAAAAAAAAATAGATGAAGAAGCTACATGTCATAGAAATGAAAATACAGACTTCTGGGCTTCCTTAGCAAGTATGCAAGAATTAAACAAAGGAAAAAATAATGGTATTTTTTTTGGAAAACACATGTGATATCCATATCACTTCAGTGCTAGCCAACATTTCAAACAACAGTTTGTTTTAGCACGCAGTAGCCACAAAACGGCTCATTGGGCTCGACTCTTTTTATATTAAAAATGTCTGTCAGTTACAATGAGTCACACAGTCATTAAAAATACAGGCCACACAAATAATGAAAACAGCATGTTTTTGTTATTCACCATTGTATTCAGTAATCTACTGCAATATAATTTAAAGATTTCACATTTATTTAAAATAAAGTTTGACTGCATTACATTGAAAATCTGCTTCTTTACAGAGAACTCTGTCCTCTGTAAATGAGATCAGAGAGCAGAGGCCAAAAAATACTTTTCAGTTTACTAATGCATTACTGTACAATATAGATTTTGCTGGAGGTTATAAAGAAAACAAATGTCACACAAGGTAAGCAAAACCAGAACATAAAAAGCTTTAATAAGCTATGCACCTGAGTATGAATAAATCAATGAAACTCAAAATGCAACTGAACTTCAAATACACTGACAGTCTACTTCTCCAGAGACTGATTCCTATTGACAGGAAAATATACTTTCCTGTGTTTGCGAACAATACATCTTGTTAACGACCTTTGGCTACACATTGCACAGGGACAGTGCTGTTATGATGAAAGGGAGCCAACCATGCTGACTCATAAAGAGATGGCTGGTGTTGTTCAGTGCTGCACGCTCCTCTCTCTCCCTCTCTGTTTCTCTCCCTCTGTCTCTCCTCAGATCCGAAGTATTGTAGAAGCTCTAGCTGTGCCACGTGGACCCAGGCTACCTGCCAAGGCCTGTCCACATGCCTCGCCACGAGCGCTCCCTGTGAGAGCTCAGGAGTAAGCTGTTCAGAAGCTACGGCTGAGAGTGTCTTGACTTCTCTCTCTCTCTCTTTGTCTCATTTTTTTTTACTGTCTCAGACAGACATTTTGCCCAACTATTACCTATGCTCATTTGCAAATTTCACAGGCTGAGGTGCTGTAACACAGATGTCTCCCAAACACATTGTATACCTACCTACCTGCACTGACACTTTAGTAAGTGAGGTAGTGCAAACAAACACTACGATCCTGCACTAATCGCCTTGCGTAGCCCAACTCTTTACACCCTTAATTCTTTCCCTCTCTCCCACGAAAAGCTGGACCACAAATCAGTCTTTAATGCTCCATAACAGATAATGCAAAGGTTTGTACATCACCGTCCTAGAAAAATGTCCCAGATTTTAGATTTCTTTGAATCCAAGTCGTGTTTTTTTCCTGCAGAGATTATGATTTTACATCAATATTTTGGATCTGTGGTAGATGACTTGGTGATGGGTGAGCATTCCTGAAGTATTAGAAGATTCACTTGCGGGTCATCTGGACTTTGTACCGGCTTTTTTTTTTTTTTCAGAACTGAGGGTGGTCTGGAGCAATCACTGTTGCACAGATCAAAACCTCCTGCTGCATCCTACGATCAAAAAAAACACGCTGAATGCAATACTGGTTTAAAATATCCACACCGCCTGTGTCTTCTCTGTATCTTACCATCATCCAAAGAGCAATCAAAGGTCAGAAAATATTTGATCTGTTTGAAGTTTTCACTGTTCAGGTTGTTAAAGGAAAGTTTGACATCTGATTCCTCTAAACTATGTAAATGCTTCACAGTCTATGGCTTTTACTATTAAAGAGGCTCACAGGATTACATCCACCCAGCACCACTTTGCTAATATAAGATAATTTCACTCTTTGCCAAATAATGACATAGACAAAATCAATCTGAACAAAGAGCTTAAGGAGCAGCCCATGTAAAGTAATTTTTAAAAGCATCTGGAGGGAAAAGACATCCAAGCATCTCTGTGCACATCTTGTCTCGCTGTAACATATGCTGTGTATTCTCAAGCACAATATCTGACCTAGATTTCATCTAATAAGAGTCTTTGTTTTTAACTATGTTAGATGAAATATAGGTCACTGAACCTTGTCAGCTCATTGCTTAAAAGAAAGGTTTGCCAACTAAATACTAGCCAGGTTATGTCAGAAACCACAACATGTCTATTTCATTTATGGTATGATTAAAACAAATTAAATATAATGCAGCAATGAATTTAATTGTTTGTGTGGTGAATTTGATTTCGCATCTTTCCCAGAAATTTAACTGCTTTGTCCTTGTTGACTAGCCCCAAACAGTGTTCATTGTCTGGGCGTTAGCTGTAAGCTAGGTAGAAACAGATGCACTGACAATGACTGTGGAAGTATTCCAGTTTGTGTGTTTATATTCAGCTTTTGGCTGAACTCAAAATTTATCAGGGACTAAGATTCTGTCTCCTTTTCTGCTGGTCGCTTTACATTTATGGAGCAGATTTACAAAGCTCAAGCATATCCATGAACTTTTCCACGCAAGTCAAAAGATTTTCAACTTGTTGCAGACATGTTTATATGTCAGTTTGCACTTCTCTGTGCCATTTTGTTTCTATTAGCGTCTTTCTATAGACTCAACCATGCCACCTTTAAAATTTGCCTCGTTCTGTCTAAACAGTCAGTGATTCTAGACCGAGTTTATTACCTTTGCACAAAGCTGGGCAAACTGTCCACCTTATTTGCAATCTATGAGCTTAAGCTAAACAGCTACTAGCGGTAGCTTTATATTAGCTGTAGGCTAAGACATATTTAGTAAGTTATGATAATATTCCACATTACTTCAATGCTTTTAACTTTGATAATAGAGACAGGAGATTGTTTATTGTTGGCTGATGATTTTGTGATAGATTTTTTTTTTTTATGGCGTGCCTTAATGAGTGGAACCTTCAAAAGTTAGTTCTCAACCATGGCAGGAAAAAAATCTCTCTTAAACCACTTAACACAACTGCTGCTGTGGGTAACACCAGTGGGAGAGGCGTTTATAAGAAGACAATAAACTGGGTCCCATATGAATCACAGGGCGGGAAAGGGTGTGGAGTCTATTCTTTTTAGCCAAGTTAACCTTGTGAAACTAACCAAGCATGCCACATGTCAAACCTGACATCTCTGTTCTCACCATGCAGCAACAAAGAAATCCTCATGTAAGCAAATCCTGCTAGGATTATTTTAGACTTTTTGTAGCACATGCTTTGAATCAAAATGAGTATGTTCCAATGTTTTCATGCTAATATGCACAAAAAAATGCACATCAGCTCATTGCTAAGTTGGTTACCACTGGAATGATTGCTGAGTGCTGATTCAGCCAAACTTATGTCAATGCTATGGAGCAAAATATAGTCAAATCCTCTTCTGTTGTGAAATTACACACATATTTCTAATATTTCAGTAGGGACATGAACACTGTATTCCAGAAAGGACATTTTCTTCCTCAGCTCAGACGATAAATGTCTTTTCCTCCTGTCATCGCTGTTAAATAGAAACATATTGTTCTGTTAAAAACTACACTGCCTTTTTACTATTTTACTCTCTAGTTCTGGTTTTATTTTGATGCCAAGGCATATATATTACATCTGTATCACATTTTTAAATAATAGGAATATGCTTAGTTCAGCCTGTATCCTGACTTCATATCATAAATTCTCATGCAGCTTACATGTGACGATATAAAATAAGAACTAGCCGGCATTTTAGATATATATAACATGAGCAAGGCTTTTCCACGGCTGTTAATTATATGACCGACTAGATAAATTTGCAACCTATCTACTGACCACATTGTGTTGGTCAAAAGGGCGTTTCCTGCCCAAAACTCTGCTCTCTCACTTAACGTTTGCTGAAGTTAAAATCATGGGTGCTCATCAGCAACCACACAATGTGACTAAATGACCTCATGGTCTTACATCAAAATATAGCCAACCGATACACAACAAAAAACACAGCTGGAGTTACTAAGCAAACACAAAAGGAGTTAAAGACTGAAAAAATCATAGCGCGTAAAGCAATTCATTAATTTTCACTGTGACCACACTTTCAAAACCAACCATATGTAAGAGAAAAGCACGTGTAATTCCGATCTGTGAAACACACAGAATAACACACAAACACTTACACACCCATGTCACCAAACACCTGACATCAGTTCATTCTCATGACCAAATCCCCCTCTTTGGCTCCAAACTGTGGGTGGTGCACGCATTACCACACAGTGGTACAGTAGGAGGGGTGCACTGTACAAAAACGTGCCAACAGATGTTTTTAATAACAGAGAGGCTATTTCAGATGTAGCCTGATCGAAGGGGAGAAGGAAAAGAATGCAAATGGAGAAGTGCTGTCACCAGCACAAAACATACAGCATCCAAGGAAAACACTGTTTAACATTGTCTTTTAATTCCATTCAATCCAGATCATTAAAGTGGGGTTTGTAGCTACCTGACCTTTCTCTCCTGTCGTCCAAAATCATCAAAAAAAAGAGCCAGAAGGAAAGATTTTCAGTGTGACTCACCGTGTGGCCTTATGATGAGTGATATCGTGCATCCACAAATACTGATCCAATGGTTTTATGGCATCACGTCATGGATTTTTCTACACTTTATCGTTCGATCAGTATAGTGTAATATGCACCTGCTGCTGCATTGCCTTATGGATTTGGAAAGACATTCAGTTGGTCCCAGCACATTGATATGTGATTCATTGCTAAGAATGAAAGTTGAATACAATCCATCCAATACATTCTCACATGCACAAAAATGCATTACTGTATACAGACTTTTCACATCTTGCATAGTCCTTATTCTACATGTAGAAAGTCTTTCTGCATGTGTTAAAATGACCAAATGAAAAGGAAAACCATGTTCCTTTTCTTAAGGTCCTTAAACTCCCTTTTTCCAACAATTCTGTAATTAGGTTATATGGGGGGGGTTGACTCTTCTGTGTGGCAGTACCCCAGCTGGTGCCAGGCCCCATGGACTGTGTCACCACCCTCATAGACCCAAGTAGAGCATGCGCACAGCCAGAGCGGCCACTCCTGAGGCAACTGCACAGGAACGCAAGAGCTGCTTTTCCTCACAATATCAATCATGACTTATTGGGAAAGAACTGTGCCAAGTTCTGAGGTCACAAATTCAAGCCTTGACTGATCCTTCAGGAGCAAGCGCTCACTGGGGAAAGGTAAATAACTTCAACTCTGCTTCCATGTAAAATGTGACAGATGATGAACTTAACTCAGCCAAAGAACAAGAGGCAACTGCAAATGTGGAAATCTAGGCCATGATTTAATATTATAGAGAAAAACAGTGGTGTTGAAACAGGGACATGATGATCTCGTTTGTGTACATTAGAGACTTCTCTGGAATGAGCAGACAAACAAGCAGGTTTCTGTATTGCTGTGCAAATGGTTTCAGTTAGGAACTCTGACTGAAGCAGGCTACCGCCAAGAAGAAAGCTAACCTCAAAACAAAAGCATATTTACTTTTATGACCACGTTCAGGATTTACAGGCACTGATGTGGATGAATGACTGGCTCTGAAGGAGATTTATTGTCAGTGTAGTCTATCTTAAATATATGCCTCAGCAATAAGCCAGGATTAAGGCAGGCTACTTTTTAAGCTATACAGGTGCATTGTTCACTAACCTTTCATTTTTATTCCACACACATGCATAAAAACATCGCAATAAAGTGATTTTTTTTTCTTGTCCATGTTAGCAATCTAAATCATCTGCAAATGGTTACTTGAGTGAAAGAGGTTTTGTGTCATTGTTTAATTCATATTTTACATCCTTTGCAAGGGAATGTCTGCGTTAGCAATTTCAGCACTAATGGAGAGCAGATGATGGAAGGATGATGTGGAATTTAACTTCTCCAATAACTCTTTAAACTGGGCAAGATGATTAAAGGGTGGGTAGGGAGTTGAAGTAGGTTGCAAAAAGTAACACATCGAGCTGCCCATGAATATCATAGTTCTGCACTACTGGCTCAAACTCAATTCCACATCATGTAGAGAGAGCACAAGGGAGGATGACAGTTATGCTCATTCATGCTAAGCACTCATTTAGTCATTACCACTAGTTTAAATATTAGTTCATAAAATTTAGGAGTTTCAAGAAGCAGTAAGTCATGGTTTCATCTAACCACTCCTTCTGCAGTGCTTCATACCACTAAGGCTGCAAGCAAAGATGAATTTTTTTCTTTTTTTGATTCATGGATTTATCATTTTGTTCTTAAAATGAAAACACTGAATGAGGTCAATCAACATTTCTACAGTAACATCTTCAACTTGTTTGTTTAGTCTAACAATGGTCCAAAACTGAGAGATACTCAGTGTGCTTACATAAAGGACCAGCAAATATTTACTGAAAAATGACTTAAATGATTAGTGGAACATCACTCAAACAGTAGCTAATTAATTTTATGTCAATCAACGGATCAGTAATTTAAATAGTGCCAAACAACGGAGCACTCAAGTGTTGAGTGATCAGCCCCCTCCTGTTCGATCATTTACTGAGCACTAGTGATCTTGTTGAGGCGATGTGCCTGAACAGATCACAGATGATCGGAAAATAGAATACCCACCCTGCCACATCTGCCTCACCCTTCTATCATCTGGCAAGAGATACATGACTATAAGCTGCTACAATAAGCAGATAACAGAGCAGTTTCTTTCCTCAAGACATTGTTTTTATTTCATAAGTTTTTCATTAATGCATGTACGTGATTTTCTGTGTTTAGTTTCGGGGACTAACTAACTGATTTTCATAGTACAACATCTTGTTGGTATTTAATTATTAAATGAATCTTTATGTCTTAATCTTAAATCATCATTTCTGTTCTACATGTTGAACATATTCCACATCACTTTGATCATGTATTTATTTCAAAGCTGCATCCCAGTCAAGACACTTGACACACTGAGAATTCTGATTATTTTAACAGACACCATGTGGGCGCAGCATAAGTGACCACAATTCCTCAACTTCGAATGTTGAGCTTTGTTTTACTGCCAACTCTTTTTCACATCAGATGGATCACTGAGTAAATTTACAGTGGGAAAGTGAGATAATTAGGACAGGGACATAATATTCCTGAAATAATGACACAGATCATGTGCTATTCCAGCACTGGGTTTAGAAAACTGCAGCTTTTCCACATCTACCGGTACATGCAGTAGTAATAGTATAAAATGGCACATTGAGTTTGCAACATTGCTAAACCTGCTCTGTAAAGTTTTTGGGACTTCAAAAACATTATTTTCCACTGAAAGGATACACAAGTGATGAGCATGCCTTCTGGCCTTTAAAATGTAGTGAGATAACAGTCATGAGATAACTCACTGAGCTCACGTCTAGGAGCGAGCGCCAGACCCACGGCTGAGGCCTGGAAAAGTTTTTACCGATATAAATATCTGTTAAGTTGGTTCTTCACTGTTTGATGTGGTAACGACGTACAGATCATACTCTAAACTTAGAAAACGTACAGTATTTAAAGAGTGAGCACTGCGAGTTGTATAAATTTAATTCAAACTGTGTTAAATATATGTACATGGAACTTTGGAATAGACAGAATTTTAAAAAACACAATTTCGACACAAATAAGCAAATATATCATTTGCATTTATAAAAATAATGTATATATAAACAAATCATGACCCACCCACAAGTTGTAAAAAGCCAAAATGTATGAAACCTACAACTGCTTCTATGGAAATAACATAAACCTTGTAATAATGAAATAAGAAAATTTTTTATAGCACCACATTATGTGCAAAAGCTTTTACAGTATTGCCTTCATACATAGGAACATGGAAAAGTTGATGGAAAAGTGAGGCAACCCTCAGTTCCAAATTACAGCATCTAACACGGTGCAATTCCCCCCACTTACACAAATGGGTGTAACTCCCTGAGGATCAGTAACAAAAGTTTTTACAAGATGTTGCCATCGATGCCCTACTGAGCTGACCTCGTAACAAGACTTAATGACCTTGAAACAGAGCAGCCCTAGGTGGTGTCTAGAGGAGGTAATGGCACTTTATTATTAACCCGTTGCTATTTTAGTGTAGACGGTGAGGCTGTGGGATACATACCTGGGACAAGCTAAGGTTTGTGTACGAGCTTTGCACTGAGAGAAATTCCCCAACAGGAAGAAGGAGGCGAATTTTTGAGTCAATGTCGATCAGCTGCTCCAGGTCAGAGGGCTCCGGGGTGTAACCCTGACCTGTCAGGACTGACACAGCCCACATGTCCTCCTGGAAGAGAATAATTAATGAAATAAGTCATGGCCTACAGGGTATTAAGCCAGCTTTGATTTGTGGAAATGTTAATGGTGGACTGATAAATGTTATCTATCTATTGCTTCTTAGGCAGCCCAGCAACAGTGACGTCTGAACCAGAGATGAGATAAAGTCTGATTCGGCCTCTTCAACACCTGGTTTTAACTTCTGGATTGTGAACTAGGTGCAGTTGTCAAATGCTAAATCTTTGAGAATTGCCTCTTCCTCACAGTGACCGCCTTTCCCAGTGAGACTCCCACCCCCACGCCATACGGGAAACAGTGGGTGTGTGGTGAGCTCCTTCACAGTGCAGCTGTGAGATGAGATCTTGCGATTCGGCTTTCATGCCAAGAAAAATCACAAGTCTTCAAGCAGCAGTGACCTCTGAATGCTGTGAGGGGGGAGCAGGAGAAAACTGGCAGAGGACACCAGCAAACATAGAACTCCATCAGCAGACACAGCACCACACAAAGCCAAAATTGAACAAATAAGATTAATAAATTCATATGACACTCATTTGTCTTTCACATTTGCAGATTTACTCTAATGAAGCTACATGGAGTGGTCCACTTGGATATGGCAGAGTACATCAATCTTGGACTAAAGAGCATCTCTCCGCTTGTTTTTTGTGTTCATACAGCAGCGATTTGTACAAAAAGTCCTTCCATCCATCAAGTTAAATTCCCTTCTCCTGTTTTTTTTTTTTTCAACCAACAATATCTAAGTAAAAACTTGGATTTTTCGAAGTTTAAAATTTGACA
The DNA here is from genome assembly GCA_029783725.1 of Acanthurus tractus. NCBI lineage: Eukaryota > Metazoa > Chordata > Actinopteri > Acanthuriformes > Acanthuridae > Acanthurus > Acanthurus tractus. The sequence goes on along the minus strand of JAQNCA010000007.1, from coordinate 14,466,906 downwards.
TTTGACTTTGGTTGATAAGCAAAGGCTTAAAGATTCAAAGGCTGCCCAACTCCTTTGTGAAGGTGGCCTTCACTGCCTTGTCCCTCTGCTTTTTAAAAATATTTTAAGGATTCCAGGGGGCTTAGCGACTGCAAATCACTAATGTTGGAAAGTGATGACTCAAAGGGACTGTACAACAGTATGGACACATCACTGAGTTACTTCGTAGTCTTCTCCTGTCATTTGTCAGATCAGGTCAGTTGCGACTGCTGCACTTAAGTAGTCATCCATGACTCCCAAATAAGTCTCTTTGTTAATAGAAAGACATATCTAATTTGTATCACAATAATAACCAATACTCATCAAAAAGATCTCAAATAAATCCAGTAAAGGTTTAACTAATGCAGAACTTTCAAGGGATTAAAAAAATAGTGGAGACCTTAATACACTCCAGGGGCTGTTTTTTAGTTTCGACTTTGCCTGAAAGAAGGGCCCACAATCTTGATAAAATGGAGGGAATAAATGACAGAATAAGGAAATGGAATAAACAGGTCTTTAGTGAAAACTTTAATTTACAGTTGTTCGTCAATCTCCATAATGAGAGCTGAAGAGCATCAACCTTATGCCAAAGATAAAAGGTGAATATCTAGTAAAAGAGGTTACATCCACTACCACAGCAGTATAACTTTGCCCAGACTGCTGCTGATTTACTGCCTCACTTCACCAGAACAACACCAAATACTGAAAAAAGTGTGTGTGGCCAACAGCAAGTAGCAGTTTGTGATTGATGTGTCCCGAGGGATTCTGCCAAGAACTGGGTGAAGTCCTCAGAATAAAAATTTGTCATGGCCAGAGTCTAGTGACATAATGTGCTTCAGTCCGTTACGACCATTCCTAATAGTATGTTTCACAATAACAGGAAGTCCTCCTCAAGCCAATGAAAAAAACTAAGAGCATCCGCGCTCCCCTCTGTTTTAGTATCTACCACCACAATTACTTCAGTATTGTTATAAAACTCAGGGCAAGCATGATAAATAGAGCAGCATGACATTAAAAAAATGCAGGCAGGCTGTCACATGGATGCAGTGCTGTCTGGAAGGGGATAAATGGAACCGTATGTGAAAGGTGAGCATGTTCCCTCTCTCTTCCCAACAGGCCTCATCCCTTCATCCTGACTTCAAACTAGCCTTACAGCTGCCAAATGGACTGTTAGAGCAAATTAAAACTGAAAATGAAAACATCTGAAGTTAGGATGGTCTAGGTGGGTTCACAGAGAAACAGTTTCCTGCTCCAGGTTGCATGAGGTCTCTGATGAACCTTCAAAGAAAAAAATGCCTCAGTCCTCTAATCATTTTAAGCTCAATTAGCACACTTTTACCGCAAGTGCAACTGTAACTCATAGAAGAGCCATATGATTATTCCAGCCTCTGAATTTTCTGCAAAACACCACAAAGGGAACTGTTATGAAAACGTGATAATACATGACATCTGGTTCATAATCTCAACTGCTTTGAGGAGCTAAAATCTTCTGGCCAGAGGCTGTTTTAGCTGCCAAGCAGTCATCAAAACATGGATGTCTTACCAGTGTTACTCAACATGCTTTTCTGAGGTAACCTAATGTGTTTACTAAGGCCAGATTTTAGATAATGACACGGATTCAAACACATTTTTTAAATACTGAGAATGCATTAAAAGGCTGCAGCTGAGCACTGGTACAAGATTTGCTTTCAATAGAAAAACAGAATGAACACACTTTGTTCTAAATGTATTAAATATGGGATCAAAATGTCAGTAGAAAGAGCAGTGAATGGGATCATCTGCTGGCTTTTGGAAAGGGAGAGGGAAGTATTAAGAAATTTGAAAAAGAGAGACTCATCCTAGAGCATATGTTGTCTGTTAGGTCTTCTTGTCAGCCTACCTCGTTGTCTGGCCCTCTGGCGCTATCCTCTTCCTCTTTGTCTACTTCTTTGAGGAGCTCGGCCAGACGCTCTTTCTCTGCCTGGGTCAAAAGCACTTGGTCTCCTTCACCACTTACGAGCTTTTGCATTGAACCAAGAAAAACCATGAAAATCATTATTTGCATATTTGTTCAACTCTTCAATGCTGCCCCAGTGGGCTCAATGTCTTTTTCTTGAACTAGAGACAAATATTTTCCTCACTGGAAAAATAAACAATGGAGAGACTTGCTTCAAGTCATGCAATGTACCCCAGCGCTGCATTTGGCCCAATGTGAACTTTGACATACCTCAATGTTTCTCTTGACAAAGTCCTTCTGTTTGTTCTTGTCTTTGGAAGATCCAAAGTGGTCGCCTTCAAATTGCTCTTGCTCAGACTCCTCATGTCCTACTTTAAATGATTCTGTTAAGCTCTCTGGCCTATTTTCACCTGTCAGACAAGTCACACACAGGGTAAACACTGAAAAAGTAAGTTGAAGCTTCTGCGATAATCATTACACAAGTCTAACAAAAATAACAGAATTTCTGCGAGGGGTCATTTTCAACCACAAGTTATTATTCTATAAACATGATTAAAGAGTCTGCACAAATATTCTTTAAACAAGGTGAAATATAAACCGTTTGTAAAAAATAAGACTACTTTTATGCTAGCTATGCAAGGTTAGTGGGATGGAAGCAAGGGACCATGTTTTGACTACGATAACAAGCAGTCAACCTGCCTGAGTGTCTCTGAACAAAGCAATACAATGTATTCTTCACAGTTCATAAAAGCCATAAGATTCTGATCAAGAAACTGTCTGAGTCACATAGTGGATGAACTGTTGTGCATTCACTTCTGGAAAAATTCCGTAGTATCAGAGTGTGTGCACCACTGTCTGCAGCAGCTGACCACAAAGGTGAAAAACAACAGCTGTAAGTTCCCTGAGCTAATGGCGCCATCAAGGGTGCAGTCTAAATACTACAACTACAAACTTTCATTTTTACACCAGTCACTGGATGTAAATGGGTGCTGTTTTTTCTGTCATATTCTGTTTTCACTCACTCACTTCGCTCAACGTGTTGGTCACCATTGTGCTCACAGTCAGGCACCTGAGTTTCAAACAGGGGCACAAATTCATCCAACTCTTCTGTCCCTGTAAGATGGAAACATTTTTTTGGAAGTCACACACTCAGTGGATGTACTGAATTTCTCAACACAAATGCTGACATATGTACTGTTGCCTATGCTTACCAGTGGGTGCTTCCAGAGCCAAAAACAACCTTGTGTTCAAGGCCTCATGGGAACATTCAGTGCGACCCTCTGGCCTATTCTGCTGCAGAAAAAAAAAGTATTAAAACATTTTACCATAAATGATGGTGAAGACAGAGTGTTTTTTTTTAGTCAAGAGCAGAAATGGTCTAGTAAAATAGAAATGTATGTAGCGTGAACACAAACACTGTGTTTACCAAGAGCTCTTGCCAGAGTTTTGCTTGAAGTTCTTTTCTTTGACGCCTGACTTCTTTTTCTTTGCAGATCTTTTCAGTCAGTATTTCATCAAGTCTTCTCATTTCCTCAATGGCTCTTTGTAGTTTGGAATCTTCCCTTTCTTCTCCGGTGACATCAGCCTGGCATTGACCTTAAAGACGCCCATATACTTTGTACAACACATGGAACATCCCTAATTAAAACTAGACCATCCTAAAACTGAGCGTACTATACTGAGGAACACTTACCTTTGTCAGGCTCTGTTGCTGATGAGTTGATCGTACATTCTTCAGAGCTGCACTGGACCTGATGTTAATGTGATTTGTATGCTAAAATTACTGGAAATTCTTCAATTGTTTTAGTAAGTTCATCTTGAAAGTTGTAATGTCAGTGAAAAATCTTTACGCAGTTACGTTACCTGCATATCAGCAGCATCGTTGTTCAAAACTACTAGGGAAAACGGAGATGTAGGACAAATCCTGTCACTATGAGGCAATGACACGCTTGACACACGGCTGCCTGTTTGCTCACTCGACGCCGGTCGAGAAATGTCATCCAAACTACCCCTGATAATTTCCATCGTGTGATTTTCTCCACATATACTTATAAGACAAAAACGATGACAGTGTAACTTCAAATTATGTAATGACAAAAGTAAGGAAAATAAACTAAAAGCACTAGTCAACAAACACTTCGCAGAGTTCCCCGCTTATTTTTGGGTAACTATGGACGCAAATAATCCCGGATGTAGTTACTATGGAAGTGTGCATTTGTTACTATGGCTACCTGACGAAATCGAGGCAGCACAGCTGACGCTTCAATCGATACAGCTAGCTAGCGCAGCGGGTAGCAGCTAGCCACTAGACAGCAAGCTAGTGGTTAGCCGTGGTAGTACCTCGTAGTTCGTTGAATCATATTCGTATTGTTTTCGCATTCATTATAAACATCCTCGGTGTAGCTGAGCCACGTAGTGATAAATGTCGTTAGTGTGAGGTAACGAGAGTGAAGGTCTCAAGGCCGTATCATTGTGGTACGTAACAGTAACCAACAAGCCATTTTAATATATTGCTAGCGTAAGCCAGCTAAAATGCTAACGTTTACAGTGTAGCCATCCTAACAATGAACATCCGTCATGATTTTCTTTGTTGAATGTTAATTTTCTTTATGCGACAGGACGGTTGCCAGCTAGTTAAAAATAATGTTTTATACACTTTATCTCAGCGTGCTGATGTTATCTTTTGCTGTAGCCTTGTTCTTTTTAACATTATCGAATTTAGCTATCAATGCTATCAAGGAGATATCGAAATAGATGTGAGACGAAACCATTCACAACATGAGTTATTTACTATATGTTGAGAGCGTAATCAGCTATGCCCATTGTTATGTTAACCTTGACAATGACGTCTTTAAAAGGAGAAATTACCGTTGGTTTCCCGCATGCTAAATGTCTGTACCATTTTTACCAGTGTTTTTTTTTTTTTTTACCCCAGTCTTGTCATTGTACTACTGTCCCACAATCACACCCATTTTGCTGGCAAGTGTCCAGGCTCTGCAGAGTACCTGCGCTAGGCAGGTGTCAAGATAGTCAAGGCTACGGGGGTAAGGCTATGGGGGGTTTTGTATTTTGTCACAGTATATTAATACCGTTGTATTTACATGTTTTGATCATACCAGGTTTGATTGACTCTAAAGGGGAAAATGTGCAATGGAATGACAGAGTCAAAATCAAAAGCCTTGTGGGCCCTCACCTCAGCCACTAAACAGTCCCTCTTGTTGCTGCTGGTACTGACTATAGTGTCCACTGTGCAAGGGTCAGGTAAGAGACAACTTTATAATTGCAAACAATTCAACACAAAGCTTTAAGCTTTAAATGTATGTATTACATTTCAATATTGTATTCACCTTTCTTTTCTCTGCTGAAGAAACTTTATTAAATTAGCATTGCCATGACAAAACCAAATGGGTAAATGTCAGGAAATTCTGACACTGAGCATGGATTGTTCATAATTTACTGCCTCTCTAGTTTGATTTCAACAAATGCTAGTTTTTCCTAGCATAGTTATCATCAGTAATGTACATCTCAAATAAAACAGCCCATACCATACATGATAATGTTGTATAAATATCATATGCTTTCAGTTTTTGTGTTATTTTTGTGTATATTTATTAATGAATTACATACTTAAACTATGTAACAAACTGCATTGTAAGCAAGGGTTCAACTGTTATAGATTAATGTTTGCATTGGCAAACTGAGGAGTTGTGGGATACATGAAAAGCTTTTAGACTTACTTTTTCAATCAGAGGAGCAAAACACAACCATGTTAATAAAAAAGACAAAAAAAAAATCCTTACTAAAATGTTGAAAAAAAAGACAAAACAACAGTTAATCTAACTAATGTGTTGCCAGACCATTGATGTGTGCAACCCAAAAGAAAAAGAGATCCAGTATTTTTAGATGTGTTTTAAGTTGAACTGGTAGTCTCACAAACAGCCTTGAGACTTCATCCTTAACAGTAGCTGTACAGCAGTTAATTTTAGAACTCCTGTACAACCGGTAGAAATTAAAGCACACTGAGATAATATATCTTGCGATACACTATGATTATCACCTGTATTACACGTGGTCTTGCCCATCCCTTGTATGTGGCAACACTGCAGAGCCTTTCATGTAAAAACAAGGCTCAAGATGTTTTTGGTATTAATTCTACTTAAACCTGAGAAGTTTCACAGAAAATATTATCATTTGGCCTTCTTTCCCCAGGATGCGTGAGGCCATTTATGGTCCAGAACAGCTGGGTAAACCTCACAGAAACCAACAGGGGGTCGTTCCCTGTGGGCACAGTACTGCAGTACAGCTGTGACCCTGGTTACCTGCCAGATGGACCCAGCATCATCACCTGCACCACACTGGGACTGTGGACGTCTGACCCTCCTCACTGTATACGCAGTGGTGGTAAGATAATTGGTCTTTCTGGAACTATAATGTGATGACGAAACACTGTTTTAACCGAGCAGCCAAATTTAACATCCAGCCTGCATAAGTAAAGCCAATGCTGCTAATTCCTAAACGTATTTCTTTTAAAGTTTAACGATTTATTATGTTTTTATGTGTTTTTTTTCCCCCACTAGCATGTTTACCCCTCTCCAAACCCGAGAATGGGGGCTACAGATGCCACCCAACTCCCTGTCGAATGTTTGCTCATGGCACTGTGATTGAGTTCTTCTGTGATGAGGGCTTCATTCTCAGTGGAGACTATAACTATCTGACCTGTCAGGATGGACAGTGGGATGGCCCCATGCAGATTAGTTGTCTGAGCCAAGGTTGGTCAGTCCTCAAAACTAAAATCTGTAGATTAATTGTTATCAGCAGAATTATGGCCAAAAAAAAAAAAAAATAATAATTTTGTGAATATTTGGCGATCAAAGAGTTGGTCCTAATGTTGTCAAGATTCAGCTGTGAGAGTTGACTGTCCTATTTAACATTAACGAAAACAAATGTTTATGCAGAGTTCTTTTACTCCCTTTTTTAGCTGATATTAAATGTTTGGTTGAACTTTAATGATCATATTATTGTATTACTCTATATTTATTCTTGAAGATCAAGTCTATATATAACTGTAATTTTGAATATTGTCCATTTTTTAAGGTTGTACAAGACCCTCCACAGTGCAGCATGGCTCAACTAATCTGACAGACACCAACAGGAGCTCCTTTCCTGTGGGCACAGTACTACAGTATAGCTGTGACCCAGGTTACCTGCCAGCAGGTCCCAGCATCCTTACCTGCACCACACTGGGACACTGGTCCTCTGAACCTCCTCGCTGTATACGTAGTGATGGTAATGACAAGATTTCTTTTAGAACTGTTTTCAGTTACTGCTACATACATCTCTTAATCCTAATACCCTTTTTTCTCCAAATCATGATATTTTGTTAAGATGATGGTCGGCTGATTTTGTCATTTTTTTCTGAGTCCATGACCATACTTTCTGGTTTGTTTGTGGTCAATTATAGTAAAGATGTAAGCTTAACACTGACGTGTTTATTGGCTAAACATGCTTTCTAAATACTTGCATAGCACCATTACCTTGTGATATCAGCATTTATATCTGTGTTGTCTTTATAATTACGATAATTACATTTTCTCTTTTGTTCATAGACATGAACAAAAAGAGTTGTTGTTTGTTCATAGACATGAACAAAAAGAGGCTTGAGAATGGAGCCTTGGGGAACTCCACATCACTTTTAGTGTGCTCAGACGTGTAATTAGTAGTTGACACAAAGTGGTTCCTGTCCTTGAAATAAGATTCAAATCGTTTAATCACTGAAAGCTTACAACATTTTTTTTCCTTTTTCTCCATGGACAGTATGCCAGTCTCCATATCAGCCAGAGAACGGTGGCTATACGTGCCACCCCTCCACATGTGAAAGACTGTCACACGGCACTGTGATCGAATATTACTGTGATGAGGGCTATATCCTGAAGGGAGATTACAAATACCTTACATGTCAGTATGGAGAATGGGACAGCCAGGTGAAGCTCAGCTGCCTCATGGAGCAAGGTAATAAAAATTTGACGACACATTTGAACTGTTAGATAAATAATAGCAGTCAATGTCGTAAACATAACTGTGTCAAATGTTCATCTGTGTTACAGACCGCGATCCAACTTTACCATTGGGAATGCCTGCCTTGTCCATAGTGGCATCCACAGCCAGCTCGGTGGCACTAATCTTGCTCCTGGTGGTGCTGTTTGTACTTCTGCAGCCAAAACTGAAGTCTCTCCATCGGTGAGTCTGTTTTCAAAATCAGGATTTTTTTGTCACCAGACACGATTGTAGCCACTTCACGTTAAGCTAACAAGTCACAGAAGTAGCAAGTTGAAAGATTTTAATTTTCTTGCACTCCTTCACACCAAGGCGTGATCAGGGTGTGTCTGGCCAGCCTGTGTCGATCATGGTGGAAGGAGTCCAGGTGACTCTGCCGTCATATGAGGAAGCTGTGAGTGGAAGTGGAGCCTCATCCTCAGCTGAGTCTCGAGTCCAGATAGTGCTGTCTGAGGGTCAGCAAGCAACAGTGCCAGAGGCTGGCCCTTCTAGACCATCTTCGCTCAAACAGCAACAGTCAGAGATGGCTGTGGTCCACCCTGTACCACCGTCCTCATCCTCCTCATCGCCCTCACCCTCATCGTCTGCTTGGGTCGTGGAGCACGCAGGTGCTGCGGCTCCTTCATCCTCACAAAGAAGGCCGTCTGCAGGCAGCGACCAACACAGCCTGTCTCTAGACTCTGAGATGGACTACTCTGATGGTAAAGCCCTTTTCAAACACACTTTTAGCTTATTTTAAGTCCCAGATTTGTACCAAAGCCAATGTTTGTCTGTCCACAGATATGCCACTACTGAAGGAAGCCTGAAAAATGCCACAGCCTTTAGACTTGCCGGAGACAACCTGTACTACTACTACTTCTATTACTGACCTGTACTGGTGACCAGGATGCCTCTCGAGAGTTTGTCGACACAGTTATCACACTGACAAGCCCAAATACAGAGGCTCCAAGTGAAGCAGTGTGTGTCACTCAGAATAGATTTTCTTACCATCCCAGAGGAGAACAGAGAAGGGATGCACATGTACATACATGCTTACATTTTTTATGGGAATTCATACACTACATATGTCCAATGTCTGAAGCTCAGTTTGAAAATATAGAACAAAACAGAAAGGAACAGGCACTTCTGAATAGGATGTGTCTTAAAGGCTGAAAAAAAGACTGTATTTCAGTTGAATGGGCAAAGCTGCAAACTCTACTGGGAGCTAATAATCTCTTCAGTGTCTTATTCACTGTTACCTTTCTTAAACCACATATCACCCCCTTTTAAATCGCACATTGGCAAAGATGCATGAATGCAAGGTTATGTAGAATGTTGTCCAAGTCATGCTCACTTCCAGTATTGTCTTGAAAGAATTTTGTGATTCTAAATCATTATTTAAGGTGTTATTATTCATCAGTCATGTCATTCCATGTGTAACTGTACAGTTTAAGCTGCTTGTCCACTTGAGTTCACGCTGCTTTGTTTACCATTGGATTGAGGGCAAACATTTTATGGCATTTTTTGCTTCAGGCCTGCATTCAACACACTTCATCCTCACAAAGTCTTCAGATGGATTCTCTTCATACCCTTTCCCCCAATGGCCTTAGCTTTCCACTTCTATGCACAGGTATCTATATGTAAAGTAAGTAATTTTAAAAATGAATGTCAGTTAAATGCCTCCACTGCTTAATGATATTATGTGTGGCTTTGTCAGACACGTCACTTGTACACCAGAAGATATTTTTCTCTTAATTTATGCTGGCTGCTTTATAAGTTCCTGTTTCAAGTCTTAACGGGAAACTAAAATATGTATTTAATTTATTTGTGTCCAGAACGCTGTTGATCAGCCGTGGCTTCTGTTGATGCTTCCACAGCTCTTGGAAACATGAAAAAAAAGATCTTTTCACTTAGCTGCTTCAGTTTTAATTCCACTGCAGGCACGTTATATGTGACACTGAAAATGTGGTTGAGAAGATCCAACACAGAAGTGTACAGATTAGTGTAATGTCAGTGTTCACGTTGTTCGACTGTCCATTGAGTTTACTTTTGAACTGAGGAATGGATATTTTTTCTTTTTTTGTGAAGATGGTATTTTAATATATGTAAAAAACTTTAAGTTAAGTTTACTCTGTATATACCATATGATCATTTTGATTAAATATTATTTGAGGTGTTCACATTGCCTTTGTATTTCTTTTTCATTAGACTACTTTGAAACATCTAGAGTGGAGTTCAAGGATTTTAAAACATACTGCACAGTTCACCAGTCTAAGAAGAGCAAAAAACACATCTGTTATTGTTATTTTATTAACTCATTTATTCACACTCGTCAAAAAGTGCTTAAATGGCTTCAGTCATAGAATTAGAAAACTCCAGTCTTGCACCAGATATTTTAAATACAAAAATATAAATATAAAATTGAATTAGGCTTGATGAAGTAAACAGTAGTTAAAGTATTAGTGGTTGCACATGCTCTAAGATCCTTCTGTCAGTATCACATGCCTGAGTACAGAGTATGCTGGGTAAAGGGTCCTGAATAGCTCCATCCTCTGGAGGTCAGATTCAGCAATAGCACCGGGTTTTTTTTTTTTGATGCTGTCATGGTGTCCACCCCTCTTCTTAAACACCAACACTCATGTTTTTTCTTGCATCTGTATGGGAGAAAGGTGATATTAAACTTTGTTTCATCTAAATTCAGTTCATTGTTTTAAGTGTGGAAAGAGTGCACGTGCCTGTTTGACTCCTCCTCTAAACTTCACATCATGAAAACACAAAAACAGCTGTGACATTTACCCTCAGCTGGTGACTTGATAGTGTGGTAACATCTGAAACACAGTGCCAAGAGGAGGGCCTCAGTGCACTGCAGTGTGATGTATATGAGAGGAAAGAGAAACATGGGCCCGATGACCTGTGGGGGAAAGGCCACCTTTAGGATGACAACGCATAGCTGGATGTTTTGACACCCTGTTTCCATGGAGATGGTTCTGGCGCACCTAAACAGATGTAAGTAACTTGTCGTTAGTTTTGATGTTATTATTTTTATTCTCCATTTATTTTACACCTTTCCTTGTATGACAGAGGCCGAGACAAGAAAATCTTGTGTTTTCACTTACTGTGGACTGAGTCTGCATATGGCAGACATGACATATCCCAGCATAAAGCCAGTCAGTGGCATCAGTGCAGCTACAGACAGAACATCAGGTGTGAGGATCATCCATAGTGAGTCTCTAACAGCAATACCAGACAAGATGGACATAATGATGGCGGAGATGATCAGAATACCGAGACCAACCTGTTAAGGGAGAAAAAAACGCTGCAAGAGTCAGTTTATCTCTCAGTAAATACTACTAAAGAAAAAGCATCACAGCATGAACAATCTGTTTTCCTCTCTGCTTCCAAATGTGAAAAATAACATCTGGAAGCATCAAGGCCTGCCCTTAGTTAACATGAAAGAACCTTTTGTTACTTTTGTCACCATCCTGTTTAAAGTTAACGAAGACTTAGTTCCACTTAACTGCTTTAGTGTCATGGCCCTGGTATTGCTGCTGGCTCACTGTTGAGCCTTTTTAACCAGAATGGAACCGTTTCCAGCTCTGATGTAGATGCTGGCTTGCTCTCATGATAACATCATGATTTAAGAATCCTGACTGGAACTACTTCAAGCACCAGAGCTGATTTGGTTGAAGAACATCCTGTCACACTATCATAGCTCAATGTGCTTTCCTCTTTTGATGGGTCAAAATGTCTTCTGTTAAAAAAGGCCTGTCTATACCAGATTATGTTTGTGTGAGGCACATTTCACAAGTCTCACTTTTTTCACAACTGATGAGTAGTCTGGTTTGTAGTGGTTAATGACAATACCAATGGCACATGGCACCAGGGTGAGCATGAGGGCGGTGATGATGCTGGCATAAGGTACAAAGTTTTCCAGACCGGTGAAGCCTTGGCAGTAGATGTAGAGCAGCAAAGGCATCAGAGCCAAGGCCACAATGCTGGAGCAAGTGGTCATTACAATGCTAGTAGGGTATAAGAGAGAGGAGAAGCATTATTAAACGGGCATGCCTGTAATGTAAATGTCTCAGTTGTGCACAAACATGGCTCTTATTTTGTAGGATGCAACTTATTTGGTAGCCTGCGATATGGCAGCCAGTTGTGTCGACATGACCTGAAAGGAAAATATTGTTGGCATTTGTAATCTTCCAATGAGACAGGAAATAGATACATCAGTGAGGGTTTACCTGAGGTTCATGTCTCCCTTAACGGCCAGGGAAAAAATGTTTGATAAGCTTCCCCCTGGACAGCAGCCACAGATAAGGACTGTCACAGCCTCGATGGGCTCCAGCTGTAGGATTTTGGCCAGACAGAAAGCAGTCAAGGGCATGACACCAAACTGGGCCAGCAGCGCAATGGCCACTCCTTTAGGCTTCAAGAGATGGGTCATAATTTTAGAAATCTCCATTGTACAGCCAAGGGATGTCATGGTGATGAAAAGGGTGATGATGCTGAAGATATTGATGGTTTGGTTAAGGGCGGGGGAGATGTTCAGGACGCCCATATTTCCATTGACAGAGATATTTCCTTCATTGTAGGTGCTGGTTATTCCTCCATTAACATCTGTAACATCCATTGTGGTGCTCATCCCAACAAACTTTTAATTTAGTCGGCTGTCCTGTTACACAAATCAAATGAGATACATTCAGAACGAAGGGATGACAGTTAAAGATTTTATTTGAATTTTTACACACATTTAAGCATAATCTATATACATGCAGCAGTTTGAATTTCATTCCCACTTAAAAGTTTGTTTGCTTCAGTAAGCTAGTTTGAGAGCACTTGTTTTCCTTTGCTTCTTATTTTATGCAAAGCATCTTATAAAACAGGCTTGTAAGTCACCCTTTTTGCTCATTCTGAGAGATCTTCTCAATCCTAAACAGCCTCCTACAGAATATATATAGAGACTACAACTCAGAGCATCTACTGTGTGGATTTACATCAAAGTCTTTTACAGGCAAAGAAAGCTGCATCAGTATTTGCGCCACCTGCAGTCAATCTTTGTCACACTCAAATAAAAAGATTCAGAAAATGAAAGATCATTGTTCTTTAAGAGGTTGTTAAAACAAAGCTGTGGGATATCTTGTTTACTTCTTGTATTAACAAATCCCATATAAAAAGACTAAAGTCATTAATGTGTCTATATTTTTTCAGAGGTTTATTTTAGTGTTCTAGTGAGTTTTTACGTCGGCAGGTGTGTCTGATTGACTTGGAATTGAATACAATGCCCATGTTTGTTATAATGAGGAATCACAAATTTTTATTAGGTTTAGAGCAACAATAGAGGTCCAGTAAGAACATTGATAATAAAGTAATAATAATAATAGTAGTAGTAGTAGTAGGGTCAGGTCCAGATGCACATGCTTACACAACTGAATCAGTTCTCTGCTATGTTTGCTGTTTTCATTGGAAGTGCTGACAATAAGAAAATAAAGAAAACCACCAGACTTCAGATTTGAAATACACAAACAGAAACATACTTCTGCTTGTTGATGTGGTAAACCAAATGCTTGCCAGTGCTCCGTTTGCAAACTGCCACAACTATACTTGAAGAATCAATCTGTTGTGTCCTTGGGGCAAAACAATAAACAACATCAGAACATATGCTTACAGAGGCAGCAGAGGGGTTTATGTTCTGAAGTCAGACTCTTTGGTATCTGTGCTGGTTGCCACATTTCAGTTGCTACAGTGTAAGGAAGTCAGCAAAAGCAACTTGGACACATGTTGAGAAAAATTACTTATTATTCCTGTCATGTCTTCCCAGTTATTATCTTAGCATCCTGTCACTGCATAAGCCTTCAAGTTTTAAACACACAAAACTGCATGACTGCAGAGTTGAGATGAATTTGTTTTTATCTTTCTTTTCTCATCCTTTTTGGTATTGTTGGATTAAAAACAGCAAAACACAGTAATGCTTGTCTAACCCTTCACAAACAAAGAAAGCAGTACAAAGTAATAAAGCCACTTTCTTACCTTAACTTCAAGCCAACTTCTGAAACTTGGCTGAAACTTGCACGCACACTCGCTCCCCTCTCATTCACAGGTCTCCCCTTTTTCTCCTGCTTTCGTACCCCACCACCACCCCTCACCCCCACACTCCTGCTCCAGTCACATGATCTCACAACCACACTGAGGACATAAACACAGCAATCAACACCAGAAGCAATTAACCAAAACCATCTTTCTGGGAACTGTTTTGTCCTTGAATTCAGTGTTTCATACAGAATTCTCGTGAATCCTGCTTTTCTGCCAGTAACTGGAAGTTGATTCATGCATGATCATAATGAGTTTTTCCCATGGTTCCTCTTTTAGAGGGCGAAGGCAAAGTTTGGCACCGGTTGGCCCGTTAATGTGTGAAGAATGTAATTGCTGCTGTGGTTCTGCAGGGTCGATTTATTCGTTTTGGCCTCACTTGGTAAACAAACCTTCAATTAATATTATGCAGCCAGGCAGAGGATTCAGCTTGCTTGGCAGTGTGTTTGCTCTTTTCAAAGGGGGGCCTTCTTTCTTTGTGAGACTGGGGTGCTTTGTGCTCTGAGACCTTTTATTTCCAACTCACACAGCAGATCAGATATATTAGACAAGTCTAAAATGTTGTTGTCCTAATCTCTAAGCATGGCTGACATTAGATCTTAAGTCTGAATGCACCTCACATGCCAACATTCAGTGCAGTCCCTTAGAGAAGCAAAGGCCTAGGTTTTGTGAACTCGCTCCAGTTACATAAAAGAGGTCTGAGTTAACAAAACTTATGCAACAAAGCAGCTGTGCAGGACATAAAAATCCAGCTGGGTTTAAGAACCTTTTCTAACAATAAAAATAACAAACAACAAACAGAAAGTATGAAGCAACCCAAAAATCTAGACAGAGAGATGGAGCACAGGCATCTGAGAGGAAGGGGTGATGGGTTTACTTGGATAGTGATTTTGCACATTTTAATGCAGAGTTCAGTTACTTAACTCCTGTTTTTCCAATTGAAAACTGGCAGCAAGATAACAGGGGGAAAAAACAAAGTAATGAAAATCACTGGCAGATCTGATTTTGCAATATTAAAAAAAGAAAACGAAAAAGAAAAACACGCCAATCAAAGCCCCTAAAAAGCTGAGCTGAGTTAAACTGTAAACTGGAAGTTATAAAAGAAGGAAAAATGTGATGAAGAACATCAACAATCTGAGACAAGAGTGGGTGCAGCTGAGGACAGTCTTGGTTTGTCCTCAGCTGCACCGGTTCTTGTCACCTCAAGAGCAGAATACAGTTCAAATGCAATGACAAAAATATAAACATTAAATGAATATCACAATTGAAAATGTTTACATCTTTAAGTGAATTAGTTCTATAATAAGTTAATCAGAGTACCCTGATTTGTGTTACACACACACACACACACACACACACACACACACACTCAATTCTGAGTCAGTTCAGTATTGGCAGTTGTAATTATTGTCAACTGTCTTCAAATATTTACTCTCTAAAATTTGTGGACACTATTTTAGCATTTGTAAACTTTTTATTATGTTGGCAAATATTTCTGGTTCTACTTATTATTTTTATCAATTGACATGACTATTACATTTTATATAGAATGTAATTATGTGGACAACATGATCAAATGCTCCAATTTTCCACACATTTTTTATTCAATTTAGCGATCAATACTTTCTATTTGAGATATGAGGAAGGATGACGGTAATAATATTTTTTATTTGAGATATGACTAGGGATAACGGTGAGGGTAATATGTGCTGAAATTATTGGGAAACAAAGGCTCTTGCACAGACTTGTGGCAACATTTTCTTTTCTTTTCTTCCTGCTCCCTCTGCTGTCTAAATGGTGCATTAAATATAAAATAATAAATACTGTGCACAAGGAGATCACTTTGTAGGCTTTTAATTTGATAAAGCAAAACAGCAAATGTAAAGCTTTGTCTTACTCTGATTAGACAAAACAAACCCTTGAACGTAAAGCATATGTTTGGTGTGCTGCAGCAGCTTTATAAGCAGTGATTGCTTTCAGCAGTAGATATTTAAAGGTCCTATGGAAGAAAGTGTGCAGCCATGGATGGTGAGTGGGGGGAGGGCAGGCAAAGTGAGCTAGGCCACCATCTGGCCTCATAATATTATATGCTGAGAGAAGAGCCGGGTTATTGTAGCACACTGCCCAGCTGACAATGACCACTGACTTCAGCACAACACAAGCTGGTCCTTAATGCTGTATCCACGCAATCATGCCTTCATGAAAGGGATGTTTATGAATAATATGTTACATAAAACATGGGTGTATATGTTTAAAAAAAATCACTGACTTTTTCATGACAATTTCATGAAATGTTATTTCTTACATATTGTAGAACTACAGCACAAAGAGCGGAATGGTCAACTTGAGCAACAAGACTGAGGGTCCTGAGGCTTTTGTGTTTGCAACTTGTGGGAGATAACGGTATATTTTGGTGGGCGCGTCCAAATCAGTGGGCTTGTGGGAAATGTAGTCAAAATTCCAGAAACGGCAGAAGTACAAATTGGGCTGCCAGATAACGACTTCCTTCATTACCCACAAGCTCTCATTTGCTTGCGCCTGCGCTGTTTATGTTTTCCCGTCCATGTGTAGGCGAATCACGTGTAGAGAAGCCGTTGATCGTCATGTATCTGCTGTAGCAAAGCCCCGTGCTAGATTTTGTTTGCCCTCAGTTGTCGCAGCACTTTGTTTTGACAGCTGTTTGTTTTCTTTTCTCATACCTTTTACCGAAGAATGAGCGAAAACGATGACATCGAAGTCGACAGCGATGTATGTGGTTCACATTCCTCTACAAGTAGCTAGCCAAATTGTTAGCCAAAGAGTAACTTTAACATTCCTGGCAACCTACGCTATCTGATTGAACTAGCTAGCTAGCTAGCTGGGTTTCTCGGCGAACATTTGATTTTAACACGTATAGGGAGATAAGGGTCAGAATAAAAGTGTTGTTTTGCGCTGGCCAGTGGGCTTTCAAATCAAAGTCAAGCACATTTTTCCCGAGAATGAGTTGTGTTGTTTTACTGCGGTTAAGTGAACGGTCGGGTGAAAAAAAAAAAATCCTTAAGCCTGCTGCTTTTCGGATTTTATCGCGCATTTATTCTTACTCTTACGGTACAGGTGCTGGGCGCGACCAAAAAGGATTTTTGAAAATTGTCAATGAGCACTTGAAGTAGGTACTGCAGTGGATAGGCCTCACATGACACATATTTAACGAAACTATGATATATAACACGTCACGTGGTTAAGTATGTGCATTAGAAATTATATGATAAATTTCGTAGATAATGTAAAGAAAATTCCTATATGTAATTACGAAAAGCCCCAATTACAACTAATTGTCAGAGAACGACAGTGTATTTGTAATAAAAAAAAGCTTAAGACGATGTCAATGCAGAACAAAATAATGTCATGCAATTTTTATTTATTTCTTTAATCAATTATTATTATGTAGGTAAAAAATAGGAAAACTCATTCTCAAAGTCAAAATACGTTTTACCACAAAGATTATGCCTTGCATTTAAATTCTAAAACAGGTTTGTCTGGACAGCGTTTGTATAAAGCCCGAACGTAACCCCAGCTATGACCTAATACAACTCCTGTACTTTACAAGTTTGGAGAAAAAGATCTGGTAATTCAATCCTATTTTTACATAGTCGTGAGAGATTATAAACACGGAAAGGAAGCCTCTCAATGTGAGCTTTTTTGAGACTTTCAAAGAGAAAATACTTTCATATAATATTGTGTTTTCATTTTGAAGTGAACTGCCCCCCTAAATAAAAAGTAAGTAAAATAAACTATTAGGAAAGTTGTATGAAAAAAGAGCGTCGCGTTTAAAAAATAGAGGTATATTTTGTGTTTGCATACAAATGACATTGTATGTATACAGTGAAGATAAATCTTGAGTAATAGAATGTCACATAATAAAATACAATCTCACGTCATACGAAATTTCAAAAATTATCTGTTTCTTACTAGCAACCTTTTGGGTTTTTTTTCGGAAGCCAGTAGATACCATTCAACACATCAAGACTTTTAGGTGACGTAGCTATTTTTCAACAAGCCATGTTAAATACAGGATATGTGACATGACGGTGATTCTTCTTATGTCTCTGAAAGGAGAATGTATTGTTGACAACTTCATGTCTCAAACGGCAGTGTTTACACGTCCATTTTGGTCACTCCAAGCATCGGGGCCTTAATTATTTGAATACATGCGCAACATACCAAAACGAGGGCTCACTTGGCCGCAGCGTATACAAGACACAGAGACCGCTGTGTACGTGTTGTTATGTTTTGTCGATCAGGGGGTCCTGCCAAGTTCGTCTGTTGTTTCCCAGTAGCCCCCTGGGCCTTATCAAGTACGTGCTCTTACACTGACAATCAAGTGCTGCTGCAAGGGTTTACGTTGCATTTGTGACATACTTTCCAAATGCAACATCAAACATACTGTACATGCTTGTTTAAATACGTCACGCTGTGCACACCAATTGAATTTAACGATCCACAAATGTGCAGTGATGTTTTACTTTGAACATGCTCCTTAAATCGTGTCAGATCCTCGATCTGGTCACATATTTCTTACAGCCATGGATTCCCCTCCCCCCATTTGATTAAGCTGGGATCTCCAGCTTTGAGTCCTCATAGAGCCACATATACAGACACACAGTATGCAGATACTGGTCTGCCTGTTAAGCCTACATGTAGAACATTTCTTAGATGTTGCGTGTTTGCTCAAATCTTAATCTAAAGGATAAATCATGGTTTGAATGGCAGCACATGTCCCTGTGAAATAGAAAATTTTAAGTAATAAATTAGTCATCATTGGCAGCTTTAATTAATAACACATTACTAATACAGTCTGTGTAGCAGTTTTATCAATGTCATTTTATTCTTTGCTTCTTTTTTTTTTGCTAATTTTAGACATTATTACCATGTTTTGCCTGCCATATTGTTCTAACGTATCACAGTGACTTTAAGCAGACCAAAAAGTACATTTAAATTTAGCCTTGGTTTCATTCCATCATGTTAGGATGAATAGGTCATTAAAAGTTTTATTAATGTTCGACATGCACCACACATTTCTGTCTCTCTTATCAGTTATTTAAAGAAATATGTCT
>JAQNCA010000007.1:14406855-14429342 GCA_029783725.1 Acanthurus tractus | reverse complement strand
GATGCATGATAAACCACAGTTACAGAGCTGCCCGGAGTGTCCCAGGACATGCAGTGCCGTGCAGTGCAGTGCAGTGCCGTGCAGTGCAGCAGCTGCATGCTGTGCAGGTTTACGCTGTGGCTTTCTGGCACAGACTGCGATTACACAGGTCACCACTGTTACGTAACGCTAGCTGCCTTGTTGAAGCCCAAATGACTGTATGAATTGATTAATTCTGTGACCTCTGTTTATAATTGGACTGGAAGTGTACTGGGCTGTGCACTGGACACAGGCCAGAATCAATGTTGGAAATGGTTTACCCGCCTAACTTTGCTACGCTGTTGTAGTGGACTTTGTCTCCTCATCAAGCCATGCTGAACTTACATTACTACATTTAGAATCCACTTGCCATTTCTGATAAACAATGCTGATTACTGAGGCACACCTGAGCCATCCACTGAGTCTTCTGCTGGGGAATTAGGTTGCCCTCCAAGCTGTAGGGGACAACACATGCAGCCATGCTTCTCCAGAGACATGGCAGAGAGTCCCCCTGAGGTTTTCTGAGAGGATAATAAGCCCTTCTTCACTGCACTGGTCCTCATGTCAGCTCGTACTGAGACTTTCCCCCTGTCCTCAGCACTGCAGCCCGGGTTGTTACCTTGTTAAATTGCTTACCTGGCAAGATCCTATTCTTATTTTCCTGCCTCATCCTTCAAGTTTAAAAGGGTTAATTACAAAATTGTACAGTACATCTTGTGCAGTAGGCACACAATTAATATCTGGTGAGAGCACAGCACCTACTTGGTCATTGTGAGGGGATATTAATCAAGTTTTCACCTTGACTCAAGCCTTCTAGGATAGCTGGCTGTGTTTTCCTTTCAACTGCTGCTCTCTCAGCTAAGGATCTATTGTTTTCAAGAAGCACTCCCTTTCCTCTATCACTGATATTAGTCTGTGGGGAATTCTTATTCTGTTGAATCATCCCTTTATGGCTGTTCAACTGTGTTATCAAATGAGTCTATGTGCTTTGCCCTGATTACAGCAGAAGTGTATTTGTCAACCAAGCTGCTTTTGATTGAGTGATGGATCAGTTTGATGAGTAAAAATTAACTCTAAAGAATGTGTAAAGCACCTTTTGATGGATTTGATGGTGTTCTCTGGGGTCCTTTTAGATAGTCTGTGGTGTACACTGCTGCTGCTGCAGTGTAGCTCATGTTTCCCATGTTTGCTCAGCAGGGTCCTGACCTTTCCCAAACTGTCTAATCAAACAACTTCTCCTCTTCCATAACATCACCTTGCTACAACCTGTCCAGACGGTTCAGTCAGATACACCATTCCTAAAGACTTACATACTCAAAATGTAATTTGATCAACACAATTAGTCTCTTTTGTGGCTTTCAAGTTCCCTGACAGCTATCGGTGTCTCTGTTGTTGATAGTGTTTTCTCCTGTTGGGTTGTTATCTGATCTGAGCATTCAGTTAATGTGTCTGTGTTTTAGCAACAGATACATTGTTGTTGTCACATGGGCACAATGGCCACAGTTTATTTCTCCAAACATTGATCAATTCCGGGTTTATGATTGACTAAAACGCGCTGAACATTACTGTGGTAATGGTTGCCTCATCGTCATTCTTCCCGCATCGTCCTCTGTGGTCTGGCTTGTTTGCTACCCTGGTAATCAGGCGGAGGATGTGAGAGGACAGGGTAGTGTGTGACTTCCAAACATCGCAGGCATCTGTCATGTTAACGCCTCTGCTGCGAGAATCCGTCAGGCTGCTGTCGACTGACCTTGCTGCTCGTACACAGTTGTACACAGAGACCTGACTGCTCTCACTCTGGCCCCGACTAATACCAAATCCAGGCTGAAGAGTGACTCCATCTGTGTTCATTTTGAGTGTTTTTAAATAGAAACACCCACTCGAGCTAACAAAAAGCAGTGATTTTGATTACACCTCTGATACCCAACCCTCCCCACTCTCAATTTGGGATGTTTATATGTTGCAACATCATCATGCAGAGAATGCTTTTAGAAGGGCTTTGGAAAATTGCTTTTTGATGCTAAAGCAAAGGTACTGGTTGCTACGAATACAAAGGAAACACTACATGCCGTCTACAAAATGTTCTAAAATTGTCACAAAAAATTACTGGAACTGCTCTTTATACATAATCTGATTCAGTTTTTGCTGTTTGAAATACAGGAATTAAAATGAAAAACTAGATTTGCAAGCGAGTCTAACTAACCCTTTTTAATGTAAGATAGACCTGAAGGCCTACAGACCCAAGACAATCAGAAAAAAAAGGAATAATGAAGAAACACGAATTACAAAGACAAGCTGCCATTTAAGTCCATGCAGCTTCTTGTTAGCATCCTCTGAGCCCTAAGCTGTCACTAACACGGCTAAAAGTTTTACCATTGATTAGTTTGTTTCCAACAGGAGCAGTGGGGCCACGTGATTTACATACCCATGAAGATCTGTGCACGCTTGTTGTCTCTATGCATGATGATTTTCAGGAATATTATCGACTGCCTCCATTTCACTTACACTGTTGCTAGCCATGGGCCACAGCAGTAAATGGCTGCGTTGGCTCGAGTCCAGTGAGGACTTTCACCGGGCAAGTGACCAGTACTCACTGATGGGCACACACATGCGCGCAGCATGGTTCCCTGGCATGCAGTCTGTCCGTGTGTGTGTCTGTGTGTGTGTGTGTGAGTGTGTGTATGTGTGTGTGTGACCACGGGATGCCCCCAGCCTCCAGCAGCCAGCGGTGCACGCTACACACTGACACATCCCATCTCCGGCACCAGCCTCTGCACAAGCGAAACACCATGATCTAATTGACATTTTGATTGACGCCTGATGACCCGCTCTGTTTTTTTTCCTACTCACACTTTCCTACAACCCCACAGCTTTACTCCTGCTGGGGGTGATGTGACATTGATCCGGTGGAGCAGTCAAAATAAATCTGAACATGCGAGATACATGTGACATGTGAGCAGCGCTGCAGGCTTACTCTGATTTGTTTTGCTGGTGAGCGCCTGTGATCCCAAAATGAAGTAATAGCAGGCTTAGAAGTGTTTGGCGAGCCCCCTGACTGAGCCCCATCCCCTCGTCTTCTTGCACGTGGAGAGGCTGAATTATAGACGGCAAACACACACAAACTATTCATCCAGCCTCCTTGCATCAACACTGTTAATTATACCGCTGCTACTTAATCCTCCGCTGATGGAAACTGCTGCATCCCAACACACAGATACACACACACTTGAGCACACACAGAGGCGTGTGCCAGCCCTGTGCTGAGCTGGGAGTATTTGCTTAGTAACACATAGGTTCACTGCTTTTCAGACATCACAAAAGGCATGTTTACCTTTTGTTGGCAGAATAAAGGAAATGTAGTGCCCCAATAAACACCCCTGTTCTTGAGCCAAGGCTGGCCTGTTGAATGTAGCACACTGCTGGGAAATGCTCCGATAGCATCGGAGTTAATCTAAGCGACCTGGTTGCTCAATTCAGCAGGAAAAGTTTTGCCAAACACAAGAAAGTGGCTGTATTTTGTACTACAGCGAGACAAGTGTTAATACTCCAGTATAAAAGCAATAAACCGACAGTTGTTAAACTCAAATACACGACTGCCAAGTCACCTTACAGCTTCTTATAGGAGCTGTCAGTGGAAACAGTGAGTGAGAGACACTTCTCAAGAGCTGTGAGTTAGTTTTGAAATGAAACTTTCTCTCTGAAGTATCAGAGTGAAACGTTCCCATATAAATCTCAAATCTTTTTCACCTGGAGGAAACGGTGCAGTAGGTTGCTGGGAAAAAGCTCTTTGGCTGTGTGCCTGTGTGGAAATGGTTGTCAGTATGTTTTCAGTGTGGGACGGGACTGAGGTGGAATGTCATATTACATTTCTCAAGATGTTTTTTGAAGCTCCTGTGGTAGCTATGCCATCTGACATCAAAGTCTGTGTACTTTCTTAGTGAAGCTCAGCAGGTAGACTTCCCTGATGTGTTAAAACTCTTGGCAGCCAAACACACTGGTTTTTCTCTGTTCAGCAACAAAATAGCGAAACAAATTCAGAGTAATATATTACTGGAGATATATTATGTGCAAGCAAAAGCCCAAAATCAGCCTGTGGGAAGTGAATTTGTATTTAATCAACAGAACCCTGCCTCACCATCATAGCATGTGTGCCTGGCCTGTAACTTTTTCTTTTTTGTCTTAGTCTTTTAATGTGTCTTTGCTGGCGCCAGCCATGGCCGGAGGCATCATTTTTTCGAGTTGTCCATCCGTCTCATTCTTGTTTAAGCAGTGTCTCAGGAATGCCTTTAGGTGACTGAGTTGTGAACTCGATCTGCTCACATGCCTGCCTGGGGCAGGGCCTTTCTCTTTGGAGTTTGCTTTTTCTCCTTGTGCTTGCCGGGGCTTTGAGGTCCTCTCTCTCCTCTGGTCTTCCCCACCAGTAAATAAGTGTGTGTTTCTACAGGTTAATTCTCTCTCAATGCCATTGATCAAGGCAAAGACTTAGAGCTGTTTTCGCTGCCTATCTTCATCCTCAGGAATGAGTCAAATGCAGAGAATAAATTTCACTTAGTTGTTCGGAGTATGATTGAATGTGATGATAAGCTCACTGTGTTTAGAATTTCAAGCTTTTTTCACAGCATTTACCACATTTGTAGCATTGTAGTCGACCATAAGCTCATTGGTTTTGCTATTGTTGAGCTTCAGGTGATTGTGACCAATCTCTCTATCAGTCTACTGTGCTCTTCTTTAAAAATAGCCTGTTAGTGAATAAGGCATGATTCCTGCTGTAAGTTACTTTTTGCAGTACACTTATTGTATGCAATTACAGTCTTCACTGCATTATTTCAAATTAGTCCTAACAAACACGGATGTAAACTGCAACCTGACAGGTTTGTGGATGCAAATAGTTGGATGGTGATACACAGCAGCAATAGCCCGAAATACCAGTGATAACAATAAGAGTTGGCTCATCAGGTTGCTGCAGGTAGGAGTCTTGTTGGTGTGGCAGTTGACAGGGTGAATTTGGGATTTTTTATTATCAGCGCTTGGCACATTGCAAACCACAGATTTTATAACAACTATTTTTACGGTGCTCCTTTAGTGTGGCATAGCCAGTCCAATCTCCACATTGCTGTGTCAGCGCTGGAGAAAAGTCTGGCAGCACCGATTATTATTCTGCTAAAACAGGAAAAACACTCTGACTTGTTTGAATTTTTTTAAAACAGTCACAATCATTTTGACAGCATGAAGTTCAGTTTGCTGCAACTGTGCCTCTGCAAGAATGAAAGTGAAAGGGGAGTGAAATGCAAACTGAAATAGTCGTTTGGCTGTGTTTTTTTTCCAGAGTCTACAGACTAGGTGCTTCTTCATTGTTGTGCTACATAAAAACAAAACCCATGTTCACCGCTGACTAATAAACCTGCTGATAATCATCATGTGTTTGACCTATTTATACTAGACTGCTGTAACAGGTAAATCCCTGATCATGAGCCACGTGTTTGTAACTATATTTCCCTAGACACACCACTACCAGGCTACTAATGAACCACTAACTTAATGAAATATGTTGTATTTTATCCCGTCAACAGTTTTTGCAACACAATAGAGGTAAAATAGGGCAGGCATTGCACACAGAGGCTATAGTGTAATTGATCGGAGAGTTACAAATCATAGGTAGTATCTTCTATTAGACAACAAGATTATAATTCCTCTCTGGCTTCCCATTTACCAACACTGTCTGCTGAGTTGAACCGGATTCTCTGCAGAGGAGATGATGTGAAGTTTGTTCTTAATATTTGGTTTAAGCCCCAGTCTTTGTGTGCATGCACCTTATATGTTATTATTAGTTTCTAATGAGAGACAGTGGGGAGACACATTAGGCAGACCCTTTAACTTGCACTTCAAACATGCTATTTTCAAGAAAAAACTGATCTCAGTTCGAGACAGGTACTGCAGAAATAGCATCTAACTGAGCTGCCAGGGGACTCAAAGTTCTGTCTTTGATGTTTGAAGAAACAAAAAGCAGTTTGGTTTTGCTTATTCAAAAATAGCTGTCGTCCCACGAGTTCCCAGAGTTTATTGTATGAGTCAAATCAGCTGGTGTGTGTTCTTCTGCTATTGGTCAAATTTGGTAGGGGTTTTTCCAGGGTTTTGTGTCATCATGCATGTGTATGTGTAATTGGGGATAGGAATTGGTAATATTTTATATCAGTGCTGTCAGCTGTGCTTTTTGGTCTGATGCTTAATTGATTCCCTTTTTGTTGATTCTTGTTCAATTTTCTATTCAAAAAATAGATCTAGACAGGTTTTTCAGCATCAATTTAGCAGTCCTTTTATCTCTGAGTTTGAACACTGAGTAAAAAAAAGCCGAGCATGTGACTCAGGTGTGCAAAGGTTCCACTGTTTGACTGCTGCACATTTGTGAAGCAGTGGCATCCGTGCTCAAAGTGTCAAATACAGGACACTCTTGAATTTGAATCAAAGTTGTGTACAAAGATGTTTCAGCATATCGCTTGTGTTGCCCTTACCAGATATTACCATGATACAATCACTACAATCAGTGCTGTTGTCATCTTTATTTCTTCCTCTCCTGTGGCTCCTCATTCTCCTTCTTTATGGCTCCCTCCTGTTGCAAGTTTCCAGCAGATGTATATGTTTGGCATAATTGTTTTGCAATACCTAACTATCAGAGACACATACTTAAACTCTTAAAATGCATGTATTAAATCAGAAGCATATAATTTTGATGAATCTGAGAATTTAAAACTGGTTCTTAACTGGAATCGCTTCTTGATATCCAGCCTCATGTGTGGAGCCTTGTCTTGGTGCGTACCTGTCCCTGTGCATCAGGAGCTCCATGTCTCTCTAATGGAGTCCTCTGGTCGGAGTCGGGCAGAGAGGGCAGGGAAAGGGAAAGTGCAGCCTAGAGCAGACTTCCACTTTAAACCTCGGCTCCCGACTGCTGCAGTTCAGCAGCCTGGCAGCCAGCTCATTAGAATTTTTTACATTCCTCTTTAGGCAGCAGCATACTGCTTCCTCTCCATTTCTCTTTACAATGCACAACTTTAAAAAGCTGACACGCCGCTTATATCTGAGCCTTTTCAATAAAGCAACTCGTCTGTAACCTCACGTCAAATATGAGGCACTAAACCAACTGAGGCTTGCTCTCTGTGGATTAATGTATTTATGGACCATGAAGTTGTAAAGCTTCTATGCAGTCTGTCGGTGATGGTTTAATATACTTTAAATCAATCTAATACAAGACCGTTTCAAAGTGTGGACTTCTCCATTCTTTTGTTTTTTGACAGAGCAGGTAATAGATTAGTAAATAAGACGTGGTAACCCTTCTTAACTCCTGGTGAGCAGACCACCTAAGCTGTTAGCAGCGCAATTAGGGTTTTTTTTTTTTTTGAGGTAAAAAGGCCTCAAGAAGTCGGACAAAGGCTTTCATTGTCAGACTCTTGGCCCACCCAGATAATGACATTGGAAATAGAGCTTACCACTGCTAACTATAAACTATGTCAAGTGTTTCAAGTGTCTATTTATCCTGCTGACTCTCCCACGTAATATGTGAAACCCTAGTGGAGGACTTTTGTGGATAAGAAGAGAGGAAGGATCGAGGACACCCTGCTGGAGATAATGGAAATGAATATAATCTGGCGTTGCTCCAGAGCTGTCTTCTCGTGTAAGGTTGTGAGTGAAATTCACTTTGCCAGTGGTTAGCTATGCCCATTACTCACTGAACTGTGCTGCAGTGATAGCGAGGGGCCCAGCGTTCGGGGCAGAGCAGCAGCACATCACGGGACAATGGCGGTGATGAATGTGGATGTCCTGCCACCATTTTTTTTTTTTTAAAGCGATTCGACTACACGTGGTGTTTTGCGCCGCACGTGTGCTCTGTAGAATAATTCTTAGGTTCAGTCCTCGTGTTATTGTGGTCTTGCACTTCATCCAGAGCTGCTATTTCATAGATCAAAGCTCTCAGTATAAGTTGGCTGCAGAGATAGAAAGCAAGCTTGTAGTCGTAAAGTCACAGAGGCTTTAAAGTGTTTCATAACAGACTATCACTTGGACAGACAGTGTTGCACTTCTCTCGAAGAGTTTGCCTGAACATGCCCTACTTCTCCCCCCCCCCATCCTCCCCTTCCACCTTACGCAGACGTTCATCACTTCCTCCGCTGAAATTGGTTGAATTCCAGGCTCTCAGCTCGCGGTTGGGTGACGCGATAGTATCGTTTGTCTGCCAGCAGGCCTGTGTGTGTTTTTCTCTGAAGGTGTCGGGTTCTCAGGTTTGCTCAATCAGATGGGCAGGTTTTTTGCCTGGTCCTGTGCCAGATGCACATACAGGAGGAGGGAACAGACTTAAAAAGGAGTAAAAAAAAAACAAAAAAGAAACAGGAGCAAGGGAGATAGAGACAGGGGAGAAGGTGGTGATGCTTTGTTACTTCCTGTGCATCTGTTGTGCCTTTGGGCAGCCGTGGTTAGGCTGAGGATGTGTGGAGACCCCTGTTTACCCCTATGTTCCTCAAAATGGTGGTGAAAGCTTGCCTACTGTGGAGGAGTTTGAGGTTTTAGCTGTAGTCTGTAGTTGCTGTTGTCATTGCCATTTATGTAAATGTTTCCAGAAGAAAAAGTTTTGCCATTATACTTTCCAAAATCTCTGTCAGTTTTTTAGCACAGATGTATGTCGAGACTGTGAATTCGAGGATTACAGAAAAGTCGAATGATCTCTAACACAATCATGCTCAGTGCTGATAATTATCTACTTTTCGTTGTAATCATTTTTCCTGCCTAGGTGAGCCTTTTTTTCTGTTCTCATCACAAATGTATCCTTCTAGCTCTTTGATGCGTCTTTGTTTCCAAATTCTGCTTCAGTGTTTGCTTCATCTCTGTCTCCTCAGTTCCCTTTGCATCTAATTAATTTGGTTTTTTCCTGGCTGGTCTCATGTACGCAGCCATAGTGAGGCTCCCGTGCCAGGCAGTTTTCAAAGACTTCACTATGTTGGAATGGGGCCCCAGTCTTGCCCAAGCCAGGACAGAGGGACCTTTGTGCCTGCTGCCCAACAGCCCAGTCAGCACTTAGAGCAGAGACAGTTTAGGAGACGGGGAGAGCCAACGGGCAAAATGGTAGGGTGCCTGTTTTAAAAACCAATGGTGTCAGCCAAACAACCCCTTAGCCCCATTGAGGCACGCAGTAATTACAAGCTTGTAGGGCAATCCTTCTGCTCCTTTGTCCCGGCTTTTGAGACACTTGCCCAGTCTACTGGGAAACTTCATTCCCCCTCTGTTTGGAGACTCAGGACGGAGAGTCTTTCAAATCCACCATGTTGTCCTTTCTCTCTGGGACATCGGCAAGCCAAGCCAGCTCAGCAACAGCACCTCCCCTTCAGTAGACCCTGGCTTTAATGTCTCACAGCCCATGCTGTGTCTTAATGATGACTAAGGACTTGTTCTTTTAGTTCCTCTGATTTTTGTGAGTCAGATTCAAAAGACTCAGACCCAAAGTTCATGTGTCAGACTCATCCCACATAATTATTCACCCGTTCTGCTGACTGACTGCTGTCTGTCTTCTTTTCCTTGTAATATACGTTGTGTATTTTGTTATAGAATACCGGAACAACCCCCCCCCCTCACTGTCTGAGTCACCAGTAACACATGCGGGCTAAATCGTCATAGAGGCATGCTGCTTTATCAGAGCGCTGTCCTCCGAGTCGAGACTCGTCCCTACAACTACACCAATAAATCTTAACACCTCAGAGGTGTGCCGTGATATCAGCAGCCCTTCGTCTGCATCTGCACCGCCACTTTGCTCATCTCTTTACAGGCCTGACCCACCAGCTGGGAGGTCAGAGCCCCAGTTACAGGAAGTCAACCTCATTTCATCAACAAGGCTCAAGCTGTCTGGACATGTCCAACAGGCATGTGAAGAACAAAAAGATGCTCTGTTTAATTCTAGGATGATGGATAGAGGATGGCAGGATGGTTTGTTGTGGTTTCTATTTTTTCTTAGCCTCCTAGCTTCTCACTTTCTCCTGCACTTAAAGCCTGTTTCTCTTTTTAAACGGTCACAAGACACACTCAGTCAATCTCTATGCCACGCTCTTCATTTTAATCTGAAAAGACTGTGAAGCCAGTCGTCTGTC
This sequence comes from Acanthurus tractus, assembly GCA_029783725.1. Classification (NCBI taxonomy): domain Eukaryota; kingdom Metazoa; phylum Chordata; class Actinopteri; order Acanthuriformes; family Acanthuridae; genus Acanthurus; species Acanthurus tractus. The sequence goes on along the minus strand of JAQNCA010000007.1, from coordinate 14,419,200 downwards.
TGCATGTCCATAGGAGATTAGAGGCCTGTTTTCTGGGGCGTGTGTCAGTGTGTGTGCTTGTGTTGCTTCTATTCTTCTCTCTGCCCCTGTGGACGTTCGGCAGCATGAGGGAATGAGGCGCAGCAGTCTGGGACGGGACCCACACTTTCGCTTACATTCCATCACTGTTTTCTCATTTATTCACGTCTGAGACATCAGGGCCTAAGTAGGATATGAATGAGGGTTTTTTTTAATTACTTAATGAGTTTTTATTAATCTGCTCTTGACACTTTACTCCATCACCCCACAGAAAAGGTGCCCATTCATTAAAGGAATATATAGTTTGTCATGTAATAGTTGAAAGATCACAGCAGTTTTTGCTTTCATTTTTTATTCTGGCTTCATGTAAATATGAAGCTGTTATGTCCTGGGTTTGAATCTGAAAATTGCTTGTTCACTTTATTTGATTGCATAATGCAATGAAATTTGCTTTTATCAGCTTATCATCGGACTGACTGATATTAGACTCCATATGAAACCCACTATGGTGAATTTCTTGTAAGGCTTATTTGAAATGTCAAAGCAAAACTTCATCTTTAATGTTGACATTTAAATTCTAAATCAACATTTGATTCTGCTCTGATCCGGTGCCTTTTATCATTGGAAGGAGAGGCGAGACTTATTTTTTAAACTTAGCTTTTGCGATTGAAAAGTAGATTTATCTTCACTTCAACTTGCCGAGCCACCAAGGTACCGACTACCAAGCTACACTAATTAGTTTCTCTCCATTGACTACTTAACTTACAGGAGGGGAAATGTACTTTACTTCATGGAAGTACAGCAGGTAAAAAGAAAAGAGCCTGGAGGAAAGTAACAGAAAGAGCTGGAGTCGAGTGAGCTCCACCTTACAGCTAATGTAAAGTGAGAGGCTGTTTGAGGTGAAGTAACCCATGATCCTTTGGTCAACTCACGCTAGTAACACCAGCTTTTTTTACGGTAATGACATCATAAAACATAGAAATATGATAAGCAACATCAAAAACCTAAATTTAAGCTTTTAATGTAAAAAAAGACAGTAAATAAAGCTCTAATTTCTTGTTTCAGGACCTCTTTCAAAAAATTTGTAATAAGTAGAAGCACATTTGTACTGCTAACTGACTAACGGCTCAGCTCACTGTTGGATTGAAGCAGGAATTATGCCTGTTAGTCTTACTTCAGGATCTTATGCTGCTTGCTTTTGCTCAATATTGGACGAGCAGAAGGGGTCTCTGCTGCATAATACACACAGGTTTAGAGGGCTGCTGTCAGAAAACACTCCTCTTTGTTTTGAAGAAAAGCTGACGAGGGATGCTTTGCCTCGAGCAATGTGAAAACTGAAGTATCCCCGGAGCCTTGGGATTTTACACACATTTGCTCTCTTTTCCTGACTTGTGTATTGATGCTGAATTATCAAACACACTGCAGTGTCGAGGGAACATTTGACCCATCTCTCAGTCGACTGTGTTGTGTATCCTTTCCATTTTTTTTGACTCAGAAACATCCATGTCTTTGTTTACTTTTATTGTTGGAAGCAGAGATGACTGTCCTCTCTCTTGGTTAGCCTGAAGTTGGCCCTAATGCTGGGATGCAGTGTGAAGGTGCCTGTGCTGTAGGCTTTTTTCACAGTGCACTGATTGCTAGTGGCTAATGTGATCACAGCCACAGCCGGGCAGAGTCGACTGAGAGCAGAGCCTTAATCTCCCCCAGTGTCTCACTGCCAAAATGGCCCGATTTGTCAGGCAGAGGATCATCACTCACTTCTCAGATGACTTTCAAAGGGCCTCTTCGCTTTTTGATGTGCAGCTTGGGATATTTGATCGAGAAAACCACAACCCAGCATTACAATTCACCGCTAAAGGGGCATTCAGAGAGACTTCAGTCAGGTTCAAAAGTCAGCGACAGAAGGGGAGGTTCAGAGGTATGTCAGATAGGTGGAGATGATTTTTTTTCGTTCACTTTTATGTTATCTTAATTATGGAAAAGTCCTGAACAGGTTTATTAAATTACCAACTTTTTTTCCACAAGCCTTTTACCTCTTTTGATAAATGAACTGATTAAGGCAAAGGCATCATTTAGTTCAGACTTTGAAGAAAAAATAAAATGACACACGTTGTTGAACTCATTTTGAATTTGGCTGAGCTTTCATGTTTCCTCCTCAATGCTTACTCTGAAATTGGTTTGAAAAGTAGGGCCCTTATCTGAAATTGAACATGCCAGTGACTTTTTTCACTGGCTCGTAAAAAGCCAACGGTGCAAAGAAAATCTGTTCTGCAGGCAGGTTTGTTTTTTCTCTCATAACTTTATAAAGAAAGAAAACATTTGCTTCTTAGAAGGATGCTCTCACATATTTTTAATGGAAAGGTTATGTGAATTGATGGCCTGTTGTGTGAGGAGAGATTCCCTAAATATGTTGTTTTATGGTTGTTTTGATTTTGGCTTGGATGGGTTTTCATTGTACTTTTAACCATGATAAGGAGAGCTTAACAGGACACTAATCAAAGCCAATTAGTTGTAAAGTTAACTAGTTTTTCATTACTTGGGATATTACTTCAACAACTTATAGATTAAAATCTTGCTACCCAGCTTGCTTTGCTTTCTGGTATTTTCAGTCTAATATATGTGAGTTTAATTTGTGTAAGTAAGGCAACAGATGGGTTTGTAATTATTAGCTCTTACTAACAGCTTTTTCTTTTCTTTTCAGGATTGTGTTTCAGGAGTGAGAAACATTACAAGTGGCAGCATCTGTTGAGGGATCAGCATGTTGGCTTAAAGCTGAAGAGATTTGGTTGCCCCTTCCTATTTTCTGCCTCTTTAGTTGTGATCCAGACAATCAACCTGCTCATGAAGTCAGGGAGCAACATCTCATCCCAGAGGCAGCTATGTCTCCCTGCTAAGTGCCTTTAGCCTTTGGCACTGGTGTCATGACCAGCCTGAGGCACCCACCCATGGAGCGTACCGTTGGGGGTTCCGTCCCCGCAACTGATGAGTTTTACACCCGCCACCTCCGTATGGTCAATGGAGGGGCCGTGCCAACCCGCACAGACAATGTCCATGCCACTGTGACCACAGGAGTGCCTAAAATGGGTGTGCGGGCTCGGGTGGCTGACTGGCCCCCTAGAAAAGACATTACAGGAGTTGTGTGGCACCCAACTGCAGACCCCGAGAACTCTAGTGTGCCCTCTGCTGGAAAAAGTCACATTAAGTTAGGCTCTATAATGAGCCCTCAGGACTCAGCAATGCTGCGTAACATCCACAATACTTTGAAGAATCGAACCCAGGCCCAAGCGAACAACTACAGCCCAGACACCCGTTACTTGGCCCCAGGAGACTATCGAGGTCCTGCACATAGAAACCCACGACAGAGACGCATCCGTCAGCGCAGCAACAGTGACATGACTATCGGTGAGATGGAGGGCAGTGGAGACAGTGGAGAGGACTGGTGTCCACCGTCTGGAGCCAAATGGTCCCCTCTCCATCGCGAATATGGTAGCACCTCATCGATAGACCAGCATGGAGCATCTGGAGAGAGCTTCTTTGAAATGCTCAAGGGCTATCAAGGGGACAAAGTCGACCAGCGTAGCCCTGCTCCAGAGAAACTGGAGGACATGCTGAATATTGCCTCCAAGCAGGCCAGCATTGATCTTCAGGAGAATGCAGCAGACAGCCAGCCTCCTAAAGCTAAGGACAGGGATAAGCCCCCAAAGAGAAGAACAAAATCTGAAACGGGAGGCGAGTCTATATTCCGTAAACTTCGGAACGTGCGAGGTGAGTCGGACTCCCCCAGAGCAGGGTCTGACGTAGAGGACAGCCGGACAGAGGACATGGGCCCACCTTTCAAGCCCTGGGTGTGTTCGAAAGGCTTTGCCCACTATGATGTTCAAAGCATGCTGTTTGACCTCAATGAAGTCGCTCAGTTGCGTCAGATTGCAGGCAAGAGGAAAAACATCACCACGGGGGCATCTGCTGCTGCTGTAGCTTCGGCGACCTCCACCCTCTCGTCCACACACAGCCTGCCTTACAGCTCCCCTAGTGGCAGCCAAGAAGAACTCAATTCTAGAGACAGTCCCAGTCTGGAGGCAGGGGATGAACAAAGCAATGAATTGCTGCTAAGTTGCCCCTGCTTCCGCAACGAGATAGGTGCTGATGGCAACGGGAGGCGCAGACTTGGGGCAGGTGGGCCGGGGTATCATGGACTTGTTGGTGGTGTTGGAGCTGGTAATGGTGGCTCGGGGGAGGTGAACATGTATGAAACATCTGTTAGCACGCACTGCACAAATGCCGGAGTAGCAGTGCTAGAGGGGCCGAAGGAAGGGCCCAGTACGCAGAGCGAAAAGGGCAAACAGTACATTGTGGAGCACGTGGACCTGGGAGCTGATTATTACAGGAAGTTCTTCTACCTTAGAGGTGAGATCAGTTTCACTGCTCTAATTACATGTAATTATTAGCAAACTGATTGAAGTTGTTCAGATGTTTAATATTCTGTTTTAGTTTTTTGTTTAATTTTGCCCTTTTCTCTGACTCCTCCTCCACCTCAGAACACTGGAACTACTTTGGGATGGACGAGGCGCTCGGTCCAGTGGCAGTGAGCTTGCGCAGGGAGAAGCTGGATGAGGACAAGGAGCACGGCCAGCAGTACAACCACCGCCTCATCTTCAGAACCAGTGAGGTCAGTCATAGTGCCCTATCTTTACCACAACCTTTACCCCAGCACCATTACACTGACCCTTCCTGCTGCAGATGGAGCCGTCCAACTTAATTTCACAATGCAATGCAATCTGTTTGTCTATGCAGAAGGTGTGTTTAGTTCAGTAACTACTCTTCCTGCTTCATACTAAGATGACCAGCTCAAGGTAAAAGCAGTCACAGTCCTTGTTTCTTCTTATGCAACCAGCCTCAGAGCTGTTCGGCTGTCTCTTAATATCAGCAATGTGTGAAAAAACTTCAGGAAGTACACTCATCCTCCAGCCTCCAAGGCCTGTCAGTGCCCTGCAACCTCAAACCACTGTGTGGAGAGCTTCACTTATGTGTTTCAGTGAAAAAAAAAAAGGCTGTCATATTTAGTTGCAGTGTTGGCTCCCATCTTCTGTGTTTGGTTTGGGATTTTGGGTTTTGAATTTTGAGTTATGAGATGTTTTTTTACATGGGCGTACATTCCCAGACAGAGGTTAAGACACCTGCCTGAGGCAGTTTGTTGTGGGCTGAAATAGGACAGGTGCATGTGATTAAACCCCCGCACAGTGCCACAGGACCCCCACCCCTTATTCTACCTTCCAAACATGGGGAACACAGGTCCATTGTAAACACGGTCCCTCCCTGCAGAGCCTCGAGCCTGTAGGAGAGAAAGTCTTGGTCCGTTCCAGCTGCTTATGATAGCAGAGTGATTGAGTTCACTCCCAGAGCCCAGCACAATGCAGACTCTGTGTACACAGAATGCTTGGACAAACCCTCCCACCTCTTCTTCCTCACTTCCAAGTTCTATTTACCCAAGACTTTGAGCCGTAATTGTTTTGTTGTCTTACTTTAGCTTTTTTAAGGGTGCATTGAGAGGACGGTATTTCTTTAAAACCTGCAGCGACTTGTTTCTTTTCTTTTTTTCCCGGTGTCTGGTCTGGCATGTTTTGCTATCACTGTGTTCCATCTCCTTGAGAAAGTTCAAAGCACATCAAAGATTCCTGAGATGCATTCCTTCTGTTCTCACACTCCTCTCTGTAATCTCCCTGCATTCAGCTGACAACTCTTCGAGGCTCTATTCTGGAGGATGCCGTGCCTTCCACCTCTAAGCACGGCACCACCCGAGGGCTTCCTGTTAAAGAGGTGCTGGAGTACCTTCTACCTGAGCTGGACCTGTCCTGCCTCAGACTGGCCCTCAACACACCCAAAGTCACTGAACAGCTGATGAAACTGGATGAACAAGGGGTACGAAGTTGAAATATTTGTGGGGGGGTTTTTTGTGAGCCGCTATGTAGTTTTGTGTCCTGACATGAACTATTTGTGTCTGCCTCTGTGCTGCTCCCCAGCTGAGTTTTCAGGTGAAGGTCGGGGTGATGTACTGCAGAGCGGGCCAGAGCACTGAGGAGGAGATGTACAACAACGAGACAGCTGGTCCCGCCCTAGAAGAGTTCCTCCAATTGTTGGGGGACAAGGTTCGCCTCAAGGGCTTCACCAAGTATAGAGCCCAGCTGGACATCAAAAGTAACAACTGCTAAACACGCTTCTAGATCACACACACACAAACACACACGGAATTTGTGCAGGTTGTGATGCATTTTTAAAGCAGCCAGTAATAGACTTAATTAATTTATGTGTGTAATCATAATGTGTCTTTTTCTGCCCAGCCTATGGTCTCAACCCTTAAATGCTAGCAATCATTCTTTCTAATTGAATTAAATAAAAAAGGTCCTGGTAATCTTTTTGAGTTTCCTGTTGTTCACACTTTGCTTTGTCTCTTCATTTTTAATTTTGGTCTATAATTCCCATTCACTTGACCAAATATTCTCCCACCAGCTTCGTCCTTGTAACACTTTAACTCCACTCATAGTCTCTTTAAGACTCTCCTCTTTTCTCTCTACTGTGGAATTCCTCCATACTAATGTGTGCACAGATGTGCTGTAATAGCATCTGTCCTAAGGGAGTCTGACTTGACCGTCTGACTTGACTTATGGCCTGTTGTCCACAAAGAAACACTGAATTGAAGTTGAATTATTTGAACATTTAGAGACTCTCCATTGTTCTGGAAGCTGGAAAAGACTCCTCTTACAGTCTGACACTTAAGTGTAACAGTTGATTGAGTATTAGTTTTGACAGTCCAGGCTGACACTGATATTCAGTTCACTATTGTCTCGTTCTCTGGGCTACGGTCAAATTGCATCCCGTCTTGCACGGAAAACACTGAGCGCACAGAATAAATACACTCATGAGAGAGATGGATGGCAGTAACAGTACAATGGGCCCTGCTTTTTTTCCTGCAGCGGATTCCACGGGCACTCACTCCCTCTACACGACTTACAAGGACTATGAGATCATGTTCCACGTGTCGACTCTGCTGCCTTACACACCCAACAACAAACAACAGGTAAAGATGGAGAGCCCAGCTGCTGTGGTATACCATCAGTTATGCATCAGGAAATGGAAAACTTCTTTGTTCAGAGACAAATGTAAGAAAGAACAGCTTAAAGGAAGGGTGTTTCATTTCGAGGGATGCATAATGTGACTAATAACATGTGTCAGATTCTGTTCCCATCCAAGTGAACAATAAGAAACTTACTGTTTCCACATACAATGTTTTGTTATTAAATGAAATGTGTTGTATTCATGGTATGGATTTGCTTTCATACTCATGTCCCATACATCTTTTAAGGCTTTTTGTTGTTTTCCAATAACTAGTTACTGAGGAAGCGGCACATAGGGAACGACATAGTGACCATCGTGTTCCAGGAGCCCGGCGCTCACCCCTTCACTCCGAAGGCCATTCGCTCCCACTTTCAGCATGTCTTCATCATCGTGCGGGTGCACAATCCCTGCTCTGACAGCACATGCTACAGGTGAGTCTTTGTGTTTGACCAGCAGAGATAAAACAACAGAATAATGGCTCAGCATAGGGTTCAGCGTTGTGAACACAGACTGTGATATTTTAAAAAGAGAAATGATTATCTAAATAAAACAAAGCTCTCAATCACTTCAGTTTCTTCCAATAGCACTTTGCCTTAGTAGGTATTGGTAATGCACCTTAAAATTAAATGCACTGACTTTAAATTAGAAACATTTTAGAAAAGTGTAATTGTTGTTTCTTTACACTTTGCACAGCTGTTGTAACAGACTCTTTCTGTATCTTCCCACACTCATATTTTCATTGTAATTTATTTGCCATAGAAGAGATTAAACCCACTCTAAACAAAGTTGTCGATAAATTTGACTGACAGCATCGATTTTGTTTTGTTTTTTAGTTTCTTGTAGATGTTGTGTTAATGTTGTTATTGTATATTCCTTTGGCCATGATAGTCTTGTAGTTTAGATCTGACATAGTGACAGCCATAGCTCCACATAATGTACAGCCGGTGGAGCTTGAAGCTGGATTTAAAATGTGTGAGACCACAGTGGATACATGTCCAAGTCTATTTTTTTCTCCTGCAGATGTACACTTGGCTTGTGTTTTGTCAAATGAAGGAAGGAAGGAAGAAAGAAAAAGCAATGTTGATGTATGTGGCATGTGTGCTGAGCAAAAACCTCTTCCTGGATAAGGAGAGCGTTTGAAAAAATGTGACAACCTAAAAGCCTCCCTTCAAAGAATTATGAGTACGAGGTTGGCAAACGAGCTCTGAATGTGTGACAAATCTAGAGACTGGGGAGACATACTACAATTTTAGGTAGGCTAGACTAACCAAACCCACTAACAATGTTGAAGAAAAATCCGGTTTGAACTTTCCATCTCAGCGCAGATCTGGAGCCTTTTAACAGGGCTCCCTTAAAGCTCTGCACCACTTTCAGTGCTACCAGCAGTGTTGTTGTTTTTAAGCAAGTAGCTGTAGTAGCATTAAGACAAAAGCATTGACTGGAGGGCATGGGTCAGACTTAAAAGCCTGTTGCGTGACCGTCCCTTCTTTCTGTATGTTCATGTATTCAGCACGTCTGCATTTGTATAAATTTGTTTGATTATGGTCAAATAGAATAGATTGGCCCTGCAGTGGCTGTCAAACTGATTGGAGAACTCTTCCTCCTCCTCCTCCTCCTCCTCCACTTCTGCTGGCTGATTCTTGGCCTTGTGATGATCAAACTGCAACTCTGTGGCAGTGTTTACACTTATGCATTGCCACCCCAGTGCACACACACTGTCCGTGCTCTGCATACACAGATATTATACAGACATAGTTACTTGCTGTCACTCTCTTGCTCCCATTTCTCCGTTTTTACCTCTTCCTCATGCTCACTTGCACACAGTTACACACACATGCACGCACTTTTTCCCATGCACAGTAATTCACTCGAAGGCTCGCTCTTCACACACTCATATAATACAAGCCTCCCCCTCTCTTCTCCTCCTCCTCCTCCTTTTCCTCTTCTCCCTGCCTGCCACTTTGCCTTTAGGCAGCGTGAGCCGGAATGGTCTGAAGGAGTTAGCGCCGTGCACATGAAGTGCTCTCTTCACCCGGACATGCATGTGAGCAGGGAGGACTGTTGAGAGCTCAGAGTCCATCTCAGAGCTCACACAGTCCATCTCAGGAGTGGACGGGTCAGGCCATTCTCCTGTCTCTCAGCTAACACCTGTGTCAAATTTGGGCTAATTTATTTCTAGCCTCTTTTTTTTTTGTCTCTCTTGTGAGACCTTTTTTTTTTTTCTAACAGCTACTCTGTCCCCATCGACTGGTGGGACCTTCATTAAGCTTGCTTTTTGGCTGAAGGGGGCTTCTTTTTTTTAAAAGTTTATTCTCCGAGAAGCTGAGAAAGGATGAAACGCTGGTTCTCCTCTTTTGCCTTATGGATGAAATGAAGTGGTGCAGGACTCAGGAACCTTGAGGACAATCTTGCTACCCCACCCAGAGACTCTCACACATTGCCAGCCTTTTTCTTCTACTCATGCTGAAACAGGCACCATGTGCTAAGACTTAACTCCTCACTGTTGGCCACAAGTCTTTCCATGGATTCTTTTTCCTGATGGTTTGGAAGAAATTCTGAGTCCAGACAGGAAAACACAGGATACAAGGATTTGCTGCACCGTTCTGAGCGGTAGATCTTGAATGTCGTGTTGTAGCAACAGAACAGAATCGCTTTATCATCGACTCAGGAAATCTTTTTGTCGCTTTGCATTGATTCCATCAAAGACTCAGGATACTATGCAGTAATGCTCTGAACAGCATGGCTGCTTTTAAGTGAAACCAAGAGGGTAAGGTATGAGTGTTGGTGTAGATGTTTGTAGGCTGAGGTGTGTTGGTTTTGGTGAAACCATGTAGTTGAGTGGTTGATGCAGGGATTACTGGTTACCAAGCCCAGAGGATTTCAGCTGGTTACTAGTCACACATTTTGAAACATAAATACCCATCAGCCTCACACAGATTGTGAGAAATCAACTTTCAAGCTTGCATGTTTCTTTTGTTCTTATTGATCATTTCAAGTGGCTGCATTTTTTTTATCTTTCGAAAGACTTTGCCAATAATCGGATGTCTTTACTTCCCTAATCTCTATTAATAATAGGCATGTTATGATTTTTGAGTCATCCAGTTATTAATAGCCTGTTGTTGCTCCCCGCTGAGATTTGGATAATGCTCAGGTCATATTGAGCCAGTCTGGAGTATTAGAGGAGTAAGAGGCCCGGGGCCAGCGGGGTGCTAATCTGCTGCTTTCAACCACTGCCTCAAAGTCACACAGGGCCAGCAAGGCAGATTGCATAACGAGACTTTTGTTTAGGAAACATAGGCCGTTTGTGCTCCATTTCTAGCCGCAGCACTGCATCTCCATACCATGATGTAGCAGCGAGTGGCAGGGTGTCAGCACTGGGAGCTTGCCTGTCACTGTGATTGGATGTATAGTATTTATAAGCTGTGTTTAGTCAGGCATGTTTGCAACATTTCTGCCACAGGCGATGGCTGTGTTATCTGTTTAATGGACTGGATGGAGACTTGTCAGGACTGTCACATTGGCTTATCCAAGAGCATGTTTTGGTTTCCTCGTTCTCATGGGCTTTTAGTGTATATGCAACTGACTGTATGTATATTTGCACTTATAGCCTTGATATGACCTTCACGCTAGAATGTTCACAGTCAGATTGGGTACGTACTTGCTATCATCTCATTTGCCAAGCCACTTCTTCCCTAAATAGTGAATTAAGCCCATATGTTGAAAAGCACATTTTGCTGAATTTGCTCCTCACTGAGCCGGTTTTCTTATGAACGACAGGTATGAGGCAGCGCTACCTGCACCTGTTCACTAATTTATAGTAATTCAACTCAAGGACAGCCATTGTGCTCATGTGTAACAGGAGCATTCGAGGGTAACAAGAGGAGAGCCCTGCCCGTAGGAATTCTGACGCCCTCCTTTATACTCACAAGGAAAACAGGTCAAAGACAACAATACCTCAGAGGAAGCTGTGTAAAGTTGTCCCCACTTTGCTTTTTTACAAGATCATGTGCTGCTTGTCCTTGCAATGTATCTTTTTTCCCCCTGGTAATAGAACCATCACTGAGAGAAAAAAAGTTAGCTTTAAATGTTTTTAGCAACTGTCATGCTTGAGTTTTATGCATAAAAATATGGTTATTTTATGAAATTGAATGATGTATTGCTGTATTTTTTGGTCGCTTATACAGTGCATGTCTAATGCCATATTGAATTAGTTTTTTGTTTTCCCGTATATTCAGAAAGGTTTTATGTTTATATTGTTTTAAAACAAAGTATAACCCGCACATACTTTTAAAGGCATCAAAGGTGGATTCAAGTTAAAGATTGTCTGTTTTTTTACGTACTACAGCAGTAATCCTTAAACTTTCCCTTTTTATTATTTATATTTCCTGCAGTGTGGCTGTCACCCGTTCCCAGGACGTTCCCTCCTTTGGTCCACCAATCCCCAAAGGCGTGACCTTCCCCAAATCAACTGTCTTCAGGGACTTCCTGTTGGGCAAGGTCATCAACGCTGAAAACGCAGCCCACAAGTCTGATAAGTTTGGTGCCATGGCAACTCGCACACGGCAGGAGTATCTGCGGGACTTGGCAGAGCGTCATGTGACCAATACTCCAGTAGAACCCACTGGAAAGTTTCCCTTCATCTCTCTGGCACACAAACGACGGGAGAAGGTGCGTCCATACAGCGGGGCGGAGCTTCGCAGCCTGGGCGCCGTGACCTGGCAGGTTCATGCTGAAGATCAGGTCGCCGGTGCTGAGCGCGAGTGTCTGCTGGCCATTTCCAACGACTTCATCATCCTGTTGGATCAGGAGGCCAAAGCAGTTGTGTTTAACTGCGCCACACGTGATGTGATTGGTTGGTCAACGGGCAGCCCCGCCTCTATGAAGATCTTCTATGAGCGTGGCGAGAGTGTATCACTGCGCTCCATCAACAACAACACAGAAGACTTTGGAGAAGTTGTCAAAAGACTGGAGGTCAGTGGGGCTTCACTACCATCTATGGCAGTACATCTCATTAGTGTGCACCATCTGCTGTAGCTATCAGACGTTACACTGAGCCAAACACCCGTCACTGACAAGAAGCTTGTAAAAAACACCATAGTCCCTGGTCATCTGACTATTGGGGTGCAGATTTCTTTTATCTCTCTCTCTCTCTCTCTCTATATATATATATATATACACATACATTTTAATTAGTTATCTATTAAACGTATCCATTAC